>OZJO01028051.1:0-14002 GCA_900406225.1 Acrobeloides nanus | reverse complement strand
TCATAAAGGGCGGGTTCGAATCCCAGTCCGGGCGAAAATCTTTTGCCCAAAGAAAAAATTTTCAAAAAGAAAAAAAAATTTAAAAAATATGCATAAAATGGACAAATTAGCTCGTTATTTTCCAAAAGTCGAAAATTCAAAATCATTTTCCAGAAAAAAGTTATGGCAAAATAAAATAGGGACATTTCACCTGAAACACCCTGTACTTTTGGTGTTATTTGGTAGTATTCATGAGTACTGTCGATCTGTAAAAAAATTTTGGCGAAAAATTTTTTCTAAACCTATTAAAAAGTACGATAAAATTGACTTAATTTTATCGTACTTTTTAAGTGCGAGAGGCTTAGAAAAAATTTTTCGCCAAAATTTTTTTACAGATCGATAGTACTCATGAATACTACCAAATAACACCAAAAGTACGATAACTGAAAACTTTTGAAGTCATATTACCGAAAAAGTACAATAACCGTACGATGAAAAAGTACGATAGGTTGTGCCAACCCTTATTTAAAATATATATGATTTAAGGTACTTGCTCGTTGGCATAATTTGGGATTATACGTTTGATTTCTTCTTGAGCCTAATGCAACCAGTTTTTCTTTTCCCATTTTATATGGCTTATATTCAAGGATTAGCGCAACATTTCGTAGATCAACAAGGATGCTATGTATTCATGGCGATTGTTTTTGTGATTTTCATAAATATGTGTGTCAATCAAATCTTTTCGTTTCTATATCGCCTGGCACAGATCTCGCCATTTGGTGTTACTGAATTTTTTGAGGTACAAGAAAAATAACCTTGTTCTAGAACCATAGATGAAATCCCCTGTAAATTTTTGGCTTCTGGGACTCTGTGCCATACGCAGACCATACATGGGCAAGGGGTGTGACAGTTCGACCCAACCCACGTCGCAAATTGGCAAAAATTAGGGGAGACCTCGCAAAACTTGGGAAAATTTTGCTCAAAATTGTGAGGTTGACTTATACCTCATAAATTAAGGTTGAATTGGGCCTCGCAAATTGAGAGGTTAAATTGAACCTCGCAATCTGCGAGATTAAATTAGAACTCTCAATTTGTGAGGTTACATTCCACCTAGCAAATTTTGAAAAAAAATCAGACAACCTCGCAAGTTCCGAAAAAAATATAGACAACTTCGCAAAATTGTGATTGTCCGGACCCCTTGCCCTTGTATGACGCAAACCCCTGGTTTTTCACCTGAGGGGGGGGGGGTTGTGAGTAGGATCAAGGGAGGGTTGTGGATCAGGGTTGGGGGGAGGGGGACGTAGAATGTGGGTTGGAAGGCGACAAATTGAGGATTAGTTGGTTGCTTGGAGCAGCATATTTATTTTTGGAAAAAAAGAATATTTTTTAAATTTGTCAATCTTTTTTTGATCGCCAACGTTTCGACCCCATCGGGAGGGGGACCAAATGAGGGTTGTGGGTTTTTTTTGAAAATTGCACAGCCCCGCCGTGTTTCAGAAACTTGGTTGCTCACCGAAGTTTGGGGTTAACAAAAGGCATTTAGCGCCGTAGACGCTCAGTCCCTCGGGGCTTCTTAAAAATTATTCATAAACTAAATTTGTAGACACCTCGTAAAGTAATTCCTGCGATAATTTTCTTCCAATGTTTACTTTACTTCATTTTCGTAACACCTCTGGTATTTCTGAGAGCTATTCCTCTCGAAGTGTGGACGTTGACCGTAGAAACAGAAGCTCCAGCGCTCAAGCCATTTTTAGCACATTATCCAAAAGTGTTTGGCTCACCTTATTATTATGTGATAACTGTGATAACGAGAGTACTTTGTGGTACCTTTATTGGGGCATGCATATTGTTTATTCTATGGTGTTATTACTTCTATTATAGACTTAAAAAATGGAAACCCAGCGTCTCAGAGAGTACGTATAGGTTGCAGAAGATGTTGTTTGCTGCATTGATTTGTCAAGTAAGTTTCTGATAAGTGCTAATTTTTGAGCCCTCTTGAATAGGGTTGTCCTATCGATATTATATCGATACGAACCCTAGTCATTTCATTAAGTTTTTGCTCTTTGATAAGTTCGACATAAAGTCAGGCAAAATGAAATTTTTTTGAAATTTCATTTTGTCTGACTTTATGTCGAACTTATCAAAGAACAAAAACTTAATGAAATGACTAGGGTTTGTATTGATATAATATCGATACGACAACCCTACTCTTGAATCGGTCCTTGAATGCATTTTTACAACTAAAACCAAAAATTATTTCTAGACAATGAACCTGATCATTTTTCTATTCATACCTGTCTCAATAGCGACGATAGTTATAGCTAACCGCTACAAATACTCATCTTATGTGGCTCTATTTGGAATCTGTGCTATTTCCATGCATGGTTTGGCCGATATAATGGCTATAATCTATTTTATCAAACCATATAGGAAATTTTTTGGACGGATTTTGGAGAAGATTTCTATGAAGCTATATGTTAGTCCGAATGTTAGTTCGGCTGGGCCCAATGTGATAGGTAACTAAAAAATAGGGTGACAACAATTATATGTAGTATTACAATGTTGAGCGAGCGCCGAACGGGCGAGGCCTTCGGCCTCGCGAGAAGAAAGGAACCAACTATTAATGATAAAGCTGTCTATGCGCGAAAACGTCGTACAGAGCGTTCATTTTGGTATGCAACATTAATGTTTTTAGTCATTCTCGCACCCCCTCTAACGAATTTCTATGCGGTCTTTTTTAAATTGTAGCTGAACAATGGCCGAATAAGTGTTGACAAAAATTTTCGAAATCCGTTGATCCTAACATTGTCAAAAATTATTTTGAAGTTTTCAAAGTCGATTTTCTTCACCTTAATAAAATGTTAGAAATTTAATTTTTGTATGAAAATACAGAGCTTTAGTCCCTCTAACTCATGCAAAAAACCGTATATAAAAATGATTTAACAGTGGCGAGATATTTGACTTTGAAGTTGATAGTCAAAAAATAAGGCAAAAACAAAATGACACACCCGGGAATCGAACCTTTGACCTTCTGGCTGCTAGTCTAACGCGCTAACCACTATACCATGTGGTCGATTGTCTTCACCTTACTCCTACACCATGTGGTGATGGTGTAGTAGTTAGCGCGTTAGACTAGTAGCCAGAAGGTCGAGGTTTCGATTCCCGGGTGCGTCATTTTGTTTTTGCCTCATTTTTTGACTATCAACTTCAAAGTCAAATATCTCGCCACTGTTAAATCATTTTTATATATGGTTTTTTGCATGAGTTAGAGGGACTAAAGCTCTGTATTTTCATACAAAAATTAAATTTCTAACATTTTGCTAAGATGAAGAAAATCGACTTTGAAAACTTCAAAGTAATTTTTGACAATGTTAGGATCAACGGATTTCGAAAATTTTTGTCAACACTTATTCGGCCATTGTTCAGCTACAATTTAAAAAAGACCGCATAGAAATTCGTTAGAGGGGGTGCGAGAACGACTAAAAACATTGATGTTGCATACTAAAATGAACGCTCTGTACGTTAAGTCGATGCCAATAAATTCAAAAGACTAGCCTTGGCTCTTGTGGACTATCATAGCGAATGCAGGTTTCACCTGAAATTGATGACGTGTCAATGAAAAGCCTAAGTTTTTGCTGGTTTCCAAAGTGCATCGCATAATGAAGACTTCTTGAAACAACGTACCCCTGTAATATTACAAAAATGTAATATTATACTTTTGTAATTTTTTGTCACTCTACTAAAAAAGAACCAATCTTCCAAGCAAAAATAAAATGTTCTTTGAAAAAATATTAAATTTTTAGTTTCTCAACGTATACAACCATCTGTGAGCTCTGTACAAATTTACAGCCAAATTGACAGAAATTTACGAAGAAATCTGCAATAGTAATCAAAGCAAATTGTGAAAGATTCTTCTCGATTCAGATGAAAAGTCAAAAATTGGCTTCAGAATTATCTTGACTCTACACTATAGAAGAGGCATTGATAGTTTACCCCCAAAATGGGCAAAGGTTATCGATAATAATGGCGAATATTTTGATTAATTATCATTTGTTTTTTTTTAACACGTGAAGGCTTAGTCTGGATAGCGGTATATTTTAGGGTATTTTTATGCTCTGAACACGATCGCGTAAAAATTTTTTGAAAAAAAGTTCTCTGTAAAAATAGGCAAAAACAATTTGACAGCAAGCGGACTCGAACCTGCAACCCTTTACGCAAAACTTAATGCGTAAAAGGTAGCAGGTTCGAGTCCGCTTGCCGTCAAATTGTTTTTGCCTATTTTTATAAAGAAATTTCGGAGCTAGTATCGAATGTATACCCGCAAGAGCAAAAATAAAGATCAACATGCAAAAAACATCTTTTAACCGTTTTTTCTCACTTTTTCACCAACTTTATCCATTATTTCACCTTTTTATACAGGGTATGGCAAAAAAAACGCGAATTTTGCCAATTTTGAGGTCATTTTTCGAAAAAAAATTTTTTCTCAAATTTAAAAAAAAATGACCTTTATGGGGGTAATTTTATGCGAGAAATCGATTCCGCGCATTCCCGAATCTTGAAAATGCTTCCCTTATTCAGGGAATGGAGTNTAAGAATCGACGGTTTTCTCATAAAAATTCGAAAATGTTTGATTTTCGCTTCAATACACCCACCCCATCCCCTGAATCAGGGCCAGGGAAGCATTTTCAAGATTCGGGAGTACGCGCAATCGATTTCTCGCATAAAATTACCCCCATAAAGGTCTTTTTTTTAAAAGTTGAGAAAAAAATTTTTTCGAAAAATGACCTCAAAAATTGGCAAAATTCGCGTTTTTTGCCACACCCTGTATAAAAAGGTGAAATAATGGATAAAGTTGGTGAAAAAGTGAGAAAAAACGGTTGAAAGATGTTTTTTGCATGTTGATCTTTATTTTTGCTCTTGCGGGTATACATTCGATACTAGCTTCGAAATTTTTTTTCAACAAATTTTTACACCATTGTGTTCAGAGCATAAAAATACCCTAAAATATACTGCTGTCCAGACTAAGCCTTCATGTGTTAAATCAATTTTGCTCCAAAAATCCGCAGGGTCTTATTAGCTAATCTAATAAAATTTTTACATGTGATCCTAAAATTTATTGTTTTTCTAATGAAATGTTAGCTCATTATACCTCAAAGTTTACGCCAACAGAAAATCACATCTGAGACACATTTTTTTGTCGTTTTTTATGTGCCTTCCCAGAATAGTTTGCTCTTTGATGGATTAGCTGGGAGAAAATTTGTGCATTAATTGTAGTTTCCGCCTTTATTCTAGTTATCGATTCACATTTAAACTGGGAAAGTCAATAGATATTATTTGACTTTCTATTAGGTACAAAGTTTCTTTGATTTTCCTACCAAAGTGTTTTTTCTTCATATTTTAAAAAAATATCATGGTCGATAATATTTTTGGACATTGTGATCCGAGGTTTTCTAAGGTTGAAGAAGTTTTTAGGTGAGTCTGTTAATGACTGCATTCCCCCTAAAAAGAAAGATGTAGGAAAAATAGAGAGAAAATTTTAAAATCGCGAAATAAAAATGGCTGTGACCCTAAAACTGGAACTCTCAAATTCTCTTCAATTTTTTTACTAGTAAATATTTATGTAGTCCCGAACATGTGGTCCAATGAAAAAATGGCCCAAAACTCATGGATAAGTGGATAGGGAAGTTGTAAAAAAGTGGAAACTCGGCGATTTTTTCATGACCAAGCGGTTAGGACGCCAGGTACCATCACATGGGACAGGTCCGGTCTCCTCTGCGGCGGTTTTTGTGTATTTTTTCAAATTTGAAGAAAGGGGCTTTTTGCTTAGGGGCTATCCAATATCTAACGTTAGTAAAAAGGGGAGGGAGTATCCGAATATCTCACCGAATCTCACAGGAAAAGGGGAAGCAAATTTTCATGTCTTATAAAAAGGTTACATGTAGAGAATTTTTAACAATTTTCTTAGAAACAAAAAATCCGTCCCAGGTGGGATTCGAACCCGGACCGCGTAGTTAAAAATAATTTTCAGACTGACACCTATCCTCTTAACCATTAGTCTCTCAGTCTGGAAACTTTTTTTTGGATTTTCTTAGTTTTGAAACTTTTTGGATTTTTGATAGCTCCCATAGCCTGATCGCTTTATATGCCATGTTATAAAAAAATTTTAGACGAAACTTCCAAGAAGGTTGGGAATATGAGGGTGCTGCTTTCGCTGTCTACCATAAGGGCAAACTTGTGGTGGACCTCCAAGGAGGGTATGCTGATTCTTCCTCATTGGCAAAATGGACCGATAAGACAAGGACAATAGTTTTCTCTGTGACAAAGGTACCACATTGTTGTCTGCCTTTTAGGAAAATTGATTGGACTCTAGGACGATTCGAACCCAGAGAGTGTTAGACGGCGCGTGGCGGTCGAAAAAAACAAAAAAGCTCGCAACTAAGAAAAATGATGGCCAAGTGGCGAGGTCGCTCGACTGGCAATTTAAAGATGCAGGTTCGATCCCGCCTGCAACGTTTTTTTTGCTTTCTTTTTAAAAACTTGATGAGAATTTGGCCAGAACTGGGACCGGAACAACAAAAACAACCGGAACCCAGCCCTAGCCCGAATATTATCTCAGATCAGTTTTATTTTTTTAGGCAGTTGGTGCCTTGTGCATTGCACTTCTAGTCGACAGAGGTTATATCAATTATGAGGACAAACTTTCCAGCTTTTGGCCAAAATATGCACAAAATGGTAAAGAAGATACCACTGTAGAAATGGTGGTCAACCACCAAGTATGATATGAAAAATATTTTTTAAAAAGATTTTTAATTTTTAAGGCAGGGTTACCAGCTTTCGACGGTCCATTTTCATTCGAAGATGCCAAAAATCCTGATCGTGTATCCGAAATCATCGAGAGCCAAACACCTTTATGGAAGCCCGGGACCAAATCCGGATATCATGCTCTTACCTATGGCTGGCTTGTGGATCAAATTATTCGAAGAGTGGACCCTAAAAAAAGAAGTGTTGGACAGTTTTTTAGGGAGGAAATTGCAGAGAAACATAGTGGGTTTACAAAAAATGTTTACCTAAAATATTTTTTAGATATCGACTTTTTCATTGGCCTACCTCCGGCAGAGGAGTATACCATGTCCCGTTTAGCCACTCCATCATTTTCTTTATTGTTGAGAGAAATTTGGCAACAGCCAGCACTATTGGTGATGCTAGGAATGATGACGCTGGCGAAGAAACTTGGCTGGGGGTATCCACAAGTTTGGACGTTTCCGAGTTGGTTTAACTTATCAGACAAAGTAAGAGTCACATTTAGCTATTTTTACGATGAATATTTTGTTTAGAAAATCACAACTAACAATCCAGAATTTCATTTTATGGAGCAAGCAGCAGCGTTGGGGATAACCAGAGCAAAAGATCTGGCAAAACTTTTCGCTTTGGTGATAAAAGGGGAAATAGTTTCGCCGAAGCTTGTCGAAAGATTTTATGAGCCGATGATAAAAGAAAAAGACGTTGTGATGGGGTTTGAAGCTCCAAAAGGTTTGGGATTCATGTATTCGCCGAATCCGAAAAAGCCGGTAAGAGTCGAAAAAGTTTAGTTTAAAAATTGAATTCATCAACCAAAATATGTGAATGAATATACAGGGTGCGGAAAAGTTCCCGTGATTTTTTGAATTACTGCATATAGTATTTTGACCATAACTCTTTAACCTTGCATCCAATTCCGATGATCTTGGTGTCTTTAGATAGCTTGAATTTACAGCTATCCAATAACACCAAGATCATCGGAATTGGATGTAAAGTTAAAAAGTTATAGCTAAAATACTATATGCAATAATTCAAAAAATCACGGGAACTTTTGCGACATCCTGTAAATGGAGCCACGTCAGTCGAAAGTTGTAAAATCAGCAATAGGATGGGCCATGTGTATACAGCAACACTTGCAGTAGCAACTCTTGCACATGCATCCCTGAGTTACTAAACTTGCACTGGGACGCGCTCCGTGCGCCCCCATACGTGAGCGGGCTTCACGAGCTGTTAGGTTAACTTGATAGCACAAGTTTTTTAACCCCTGCTCGTTCACTTAAAACGGTTTTTTTCGGGACCCTTAAAGTCTTTTGGCCTAATTTAAAAAAGCAATCGACAGAGGAATACTTGGGGCACAATAGATTAGATTTTAATGTAAAGCCTATTTATTTTGAATTTTCTACTCTATTTTGAAGTTGGGGGTACCTGCCCGATTCTGTACCCCTGCCTTCTAGACGGGCTTTTACACCAAAACTCGGTTAGATTCGATCCGAAACGGCTCTAATTGCTCGGAAATTTTTGAAAAAATTCCGTAGACCGTATTACGGTTTACGATCAAAAAGACCGTAATTTCCGTAATTCTTAAACCGTAAATCGGCGCACCCTTAATCGCACCTGCCCCTTGTTCATGGTATCTGGCGTCCTAACCACTTGGCCATGAAAAAATCGCCAATTTTCCACTTTCTACAGCTTTCAACCGTCGCCCTAAAATTGGTGAGACAGGTCCCAAATTGATATCTATAGTCCGACTCATAGCCCAATGAGATTCATAACTGAATTTTCCTTTGCCAGAATCAGACTAAAGTTATATTTTTTAGGGAAAATACCTTTTTGGCCATCCAGGATATGGTGGCAATAACGTTGTTGTGGATCCAGAAGAAGAATTGGTTATTGCTTATGTCACGAATGGGATTAAAGGTGGCTATGGGGACTTGACTCTTACCTTCAACCGATTAAAAAATGCTGTGCTTGACATAGTTGAGAAATTCGGCAAGGATAAAGATGCTGCATCAACACAATTATTGGGCTCTTAAAATAAAACTGTATTCATAATTAAATTTGAAATAGAATAAATTTATAGAAAAATTAAATAATTGAAAAATGAAAGCAGAAAAAAAGGGTTGGAATGAGCCCCCATTGTGCTAGGCTCACGGAGGCCGAGATTACTTATGGCCGAATGGATAGGGTGGTTATTGAAAAATCGTAGGTGACATTAGAGGCGGGTTCGACTCTCATTCGAACTGAAATTTTTATACATTTTTTGAAATTTTGGGGGGGGGGTCCTTTAAGTTTCGCGTGATGGCTTCTCGGCTATTTCTTGGATTGTTGGCCTGGTTTTTTGTGGGTTTTCGGGGGCGGGGAATCCGATTCCGGGTTTAATGTTTCCTGATTTTTAGGGTAGACCCCTATGTTTGAGCTATTTTTCTAAATACTAAAGTATTGAATTTTTGGCATGATTTTTGTGAGCTGGTTGCCCCTAATAATAACAAATTTTATTTCAAAATTTTATTTCTTAGAATAAAATCTACTATTTCTACAAAATAGTAGAACTTTTGAACTTTTACATCTACCCTTATTTTTATGACGTCTTTTTTCTTGTCAACTCCGATCTAATCAAAATATTGGAATAAAATTGCTATTTCTGATTATAGCAGGTGCTTAATAGAACCAAGCTACGCTTATACTTCATATAAGCATGGAAAACAAAGATTTTTTATTATACTTTTCATGTCATGAGTGACTTGTATGTAGCCATTTTTGGATCGCCGGAGGAATACCTTGTTGTCAACTATTCTTCAGAAGTGTTTCATAACCAGATTGTAACTGATGTGTACAGCTATTTTTTAGACCTATCTTTTTTGCTAAACACTATTTGTTTGCCAATAATGATATATGTTATAGTTACTCAATCTGCAAACATGGGAACTTATAAATGGTATAATGGATTTTGGGTAATTCCCGGGGTTGGGAAATAGAATTATTCGGATTTATCCGGGTAAATTGGATAAATCCAGATTTCCCGGATTTATCTGGGGAATTCTGGAGGAATTTGGGGCAATTTGGGGAATTCCGGGAAAGTCTTTTTTCCCCAGAATTACTTGGTTTGAAAAGACGTTTCTCCATTTTCAAGCCTCAGTGGTGTCCCGTCCTCAAATGTCCGTCCTCCAATAGCCATCCTCAAATGTCTCATCCTCAAGTGCTCGTCCTCAACTGTCGCCACTTCAAAAATATATATAATTTAAGGTACTTGCTCGTTGGCATCATTTGGGATTATACTTTTGATTTCTACTTGAGTCTAGTACAAGTAGTTTTTCTTTTCCCATTTTATATGGGTTATATTAATGGACCAGCGAAATACGTCGTAGATCAACAAGGATGCTACGTATTCATGGCGATTGCTTTTGTGATTTACATAAATATTTGTATCAATCAAGCCTTTTCGTTTCTATATCGCCTGTCACATATCTCGCCGTTTTTTGGTGCTACTGAATTTTTTGAGGTATAGGAAAAATAAACCTTTTTCTAGAACCATAGATTGAATCCCCTGTAAATTTTTGGCTTCTGGGACTCTGTGCTTGCTCCCTTCCCACAAAGAAGGCTCTCCGCGGCTGCGAGAGGGGCACTCAATGGATATGCTAAGAGGTATCCGCTGCTAAAAACGGGGAATCAGACTAGGGGAAGCTCTGAAAAAAATTTTTAGGGGGTCAACGATTTTGTACTGGCGCGCTTTTAGAGTATGATGATGATGCATCATACTTGCCTTGGTGGCAGGGCACAGCTCCGCCGCATTACGGAAACCTGGTCGCTTACCGAAGATCAGGGCTAACAAAAGGCATTTAGCGCCGTAGGCGCTCAGTCCCTGGGGACTTCTTAAAAATTATTCATAAATTAAATTTGTAGACACCTCGTAAAGTAATTCCTGCGATAATTTTCTTCCAATGTTTACTTTACTTCATTTTCATACCACCTGTGGCATTTCTGAGAGCTATTCCTCTCGAAGTGTGGACGTTGGCGGTAGAAACAGAAGCTCCTGCGCTCGAACCATTTTTATCACATTATCCAAAAGTGTTTGGCTCGCCTTATTATTTTGTGATAACTGTGATAACGAGAGTAATTTGTGGTACTATGATTGGGTCATGCATATTTTTTATTCTATGGTGTTATTACTTCTATTATAGACTTAAAAAATGGAAACCCAGCGTTTCAGAGAGTACGTATAAGATGCAGAAGATGTTGTTTGCTGCATTGATTTGTCAAGTAAGTTTCTGATAAGTGCTAATTTTTGAGTCTTCTTGAATCGTTCTTGAAGGCATTTTTACAACTACAAACCAGAAATTATTTTTAGACAATGAACCTGATCATTTTTCTATTCATACCTCTCGCATTAGGTGCGATAGTTATGGCTAACCGCTACAAATACTCATCTTATGTGGCTCTATTTGGAGTCTGTGTTCTTTCCATGCATGGCTTAGCCGATATAGTGGCTATAATCTATTTTATCAAACCATATAGGGAATTTTTTGGAAAGGTTTTGGGGAAGATTTCTATGAAGCTATATGTTAGTCCGAATATTAGCTCGGCTGAGCCCATGGTTAATAGTGTGATAGGTAACTAAAAAATAGGATGATAAAAATTCCATGTAATATTACAATTTTGACATATTACATGTAACCTTTTGTGTAATATTTCAGTAATTTTTGTAATTTACTATCCCTGATTTTCAATTAAACAATAGAAAGTTGTGATCAATCGTTTCAATACTTTCTTGTAATTTTTTCTTGGATTATTTTCATTTCTGCTGAAAATTTAGCCAAGTACATCAATTGATCACCATATCAAATTTAGAATTACCTTCTTATTTTTAATTGAAAATACAATCGAGTCTCCGGCGCCGAACGGGCGAGGCCTTCGGCCTCGCGAGAAGAAATGAGCCAACTATTAATGATACGTAAAGCTGTCCATGTGCGAAAACGTCGTAGGTTAAGTCGATGCCAAAGTCTGGCCTTTGCTCTTGTGGGTTGTCATAGCGAATGCACGTTTCACCTGAAATGGAAGACGTGTCAACGAAAAGCCCAAGTTTTTGCTGGTTTCCAAAGTGTATCGCATAATGGGGACTTCTTGAAACAACGTACCCCTGTTGATTTTTTCGAAAAATTTTTTTTCAAAATCGAAATTTTTTTGCAGATCACCATTTTTCGTCGTCCTGAACAACTTTCTCAAAACTTGTAGTCAGTTTAGAGTTCGGAGGGATTACTGAAATATTTAAAAATTACGCAATATTATAAAAATGTAATATTACACATTAGTGGTGTTCAAACTATAAAAAAAGTAAGTAATATAAAATTGTCCGGCGATAAACATTATCTAATGATAAACATTATCGTTTTTGAATGATAAAAAAGATAAAGTGATAAAAAAGTAAAAAAATTTCTGATAAATATTATATTCGATAAACTTTATCACAAAATTTTTTACTTTCTTTATCGGCGATAATTTTTACTTTACTTTTTTATCGGCGATAAACTTTACTCAGTTGAGTAAACTTTACTCAGCTGAGTAAACTTACTCAGCTGAGTAAACTTACTCAGCTGAGTAAACTTACTCAGCTGAGTAAACTTACTCAGCTGAGTAAACTTTACTCAGCTGAGTAAAGTTTATCTCGTTGAAAAATTCGAAAAAATTCAAAAAAAATTTTTAAAAATTCGAAAATTTTTAAAAAATGAAAATTTTTTTAAAAATTGAAAAAAATCGAATTTTTTCCAATTTTTTGAATTTTTTCGATTTTTAAATTTTAAAAAATTCGAAAAAATTTTTTAAAATTTAAAAATCGAAAAAATTGGAAAAAATTCGATTTTTTCAATTTTTAAAAAAAATTTCATTTTTTAAAAAATTTTTTTTGAATTTTTTCGAATTTTTCAACGAGATAAACTTTACTCAGCTGAGTAAGTTTACTCAGCTGAGTAAAGTTTACTCAACTGAGTAAAGTTTATCGCCGATAAAAAAGTAAAGTAAAAATTATCGCCGATAAAGAAAGTAAAAAATTTTGTGATAAAGTTTATCGAATATAATATTTATCAGAAATTTTTTTACTTTTTTATCGCTTTATCATTTTTATCATTCATATTGCGATAAACTTTACTTTTTGCTTTATTTATCGTTTATATCAAATTTTATCTTTATCGTTTGAACACCACTATTACACATTAGTAATTTTTTGTCACACCCTACTAAAAAATAACCAATCTTCCAAGTAAAAATATAATTTTCTTTGAAAAATATTAAATTTTTAGTTGCTCAACCTCAACATATACAACCAGCTTTGAGCTCTGTACAAATTTACAGTCACATTGACAGAAATTTAAGAAATCTGCAATAGAAGAAAATTGTGAAAGATTCTTCTCGTTTTTGACATTCTCGAACAAATTTGAGAACAATTATGGGCGTTTTTGGTAAAGCACTTGGCTATCAAAACTTTTTGACGTACATAAAGTTGACACGAAAATTTTTTTAAAAACGACTAAAAATATTTTTTTTCACGTAGGTACTAATCTGACTATAAATTTCTCAAGAATGTAATAAAATTTTTATTGAACTATATTTAACACAACACAACAAATTTAATACAACGAACATAATATCCATTTTTTGATCCAATATCTGAAAAGAGCTTACTTTGATATCTTTTTCTGTGCAAATCAACTTCAAAAAACTCGTTTTTACTTCAATTGTACAGAAAAAGATTTTTTTGCGAAAAAACTTTAAATTTTTCTTCGTATGTACAGAAACATCTTTTCCTGTGCAAATCAAATTCAAAGAACTCGCTTTTACTTCATTTGCTCAAGAAAAGATTTTTCTGTGCAAAAACTTCAAAAATTTCCCTTCATCCCATCTTTCTTTTTTCCCCTTCTCAGGGGAAGGGGACCAAGGAGTATACAAAAAAGCTAATAGCGTGTGCGTTTTTCGACAAAAAGTACCAATCCCCTAACTTTCCCCCCTGATAAAAATAAACTAGAATTCCTGATCGTCGTCCCTTTTCAGAATCTGCGACACAAAGAATGTAAAACTCTCTAACAAAGTACGCATGTAGTATATATAAACTTTTCAACAGCAAAATTTATATATTTTTACTCGTGCAACATAGACAATTAGAGAACAATTTAATCATTCATCAATAACATTAAATTCAACAATAACACAAAAAACATCAATAACATTAAATTTAAAA
>OZJO01028048.1:0-13510 GCA_900406225.1 Acrobeloides nanus | reverse complement strand
GCGAAAAGTCGTAAAAAATTGATTTTTGCTTCAATATACTAGCCTTCCCTGAATCAGGGAAGCGTTTTTTCGAAAGCCACAACATGAACTTTAAAAATTTGTTTACAAGTGAACTGGTCCTTTAAGTAAACGGCTTAGAAATCAAGTGAAAACATGGCTTTTTTTCAACTCCATGTCAATCATTTTTTCATCGCCATGTCAAAAATCATCATTGTGTTCAGCTATTTTGCCCCATCCTGTAACATTAACAAGCTTATAAGAGCTTACATCAACCAAATCTTTGATTTAGCACAACAAAATACTGTGTATGTAACAGTAGAATTTGATTGTATACAGCATTCATAATAGAAAAACATCGACTCTTTGGGACATCTAAACATGAATTTAAACTAGCTTATCTTATGTCACATGGTTATTTTTTATATATCATATAAGTTCTGCGGAATCAGGCAACGTGTACATTGAAACGAAAAGAAATGTGGAAGCTATACAAGGATCCACGTTTCTTTTCGTTTCAAAAAACGTGGATCCTTATATAGCTATTTTAATGCATCCCTTCGTGGTCATATAACGGAAAAATCAGGATTAGTTAGTACTAGTTAGTTAGTAGTAGTTAGTACTAATCCTGATTTTTCCGCCATACTACCACGCAGGGATGCATCAAAAAAGCTATATAAGGATTCACGTTTCTTGAAACGAAAAGAAACGTTGTATAGCTTTTTTGATGCAAAACGTGGTCGTATGGCGGGAAAAGCAGGATTACAATCAGGACTAGTTTGTATTAATCCTGATTTTTCCGCCATACGACCACGCAGGGATGCATTCAAAAATCTATATAAGAATCCAAGTTTCTTTTCGTTTCAATGTACACATTGCCTGATTCAATAAAAAGTTCCATGGTAGCCAAAAAAATTTCGACAGCACAGAAACCAGGATCCTATCCTACGTAACAAAAACGTACAAAACATCTGGACCAAATTCTTGTTCATCTGTTTTACAAAAAGACACAGACTTAAATCCAGCACTTTGAATACTATTGCCAACTGCTGCTGCCAAACTGATAATAAGCAATAAAGTCAGCAAAATGCATAAACATCTCATTCTCGATGGCAGCAAACAAAATGTATCACTTTCAGGGTGAAGCTATTAAAGGACCAGTCTACTTTCGGCAAATTGATTCCCTGAGAAAGAGCAGAAAATTCTGAGCATTTTTTGCTTTTACGACACTACTTGAAAATCTAACGGTAAAAAGTTATGTGAGAAATGAAAAAATTTTCAAATGAATTTAAACATTGAAACGAAGAGCTTGTACCCAGATTGTTTATTGAAACGATTGAATAAATCACAAAATTCAAAATCCTTGAACATTTAGAAAAAACTAAATACAGCATTCTTTATGACTCGGTGAGACGAATAAAATGACACCAAAATTATTGAATTTGAACAATGTTTTGGGTTATTGAAACGAAAACCATGAATCAGGGATTTCGTTTCAATAACCCAAAACATTATTCAAATTCAATAATTTTGGTGTCATTTTATTCGTCTCGCTGAGTTATAAAAAACGTTGTATTTATTTTTTTCTAAATGTTCAAGGATTTTGAATTTTATAAAGATTTATTCAATCGTTTCAATAAACAATCTGGGTACAAGCACTTCGTTTCAATGTTCAAACTCATTTGAAAATTTTTCACATATAACTTTTTACGGTTAGATTTTCAAGTAGTGCTGTAAAAGCAAAAAATGCTCCAAATTTTATACTCTATCACATGGCATCAACTCTCCAAAAGTGGACTAGTCCTTTAAGCAATTTACTAAAAAAACATACTTGTTCAGCAAAAAGTGAATGATTTTCAACAATATTACATTCTGCATCGGAACTACTTACACGCATAAGAACAACGTGAGAATTTTGCTTTTCCATCAACTTCAAGATTTAACTTGAATTCTAGAAGAAAAGCATAGTTATGTTGCAAAACTTGAAAGAAAAAGAAGACTTTCTCGTCCCAATCTTCTTCCAACAATTTTTATAATTTCAACATGTGCAATTCATTGGGATGTTTTATGGGGTTTTGCTTGTTATGTGCGACTGATTTTTACGATCTCGTTTCAACACCATTCGTGATTTTCATGTAAAAGTAGAAGAAAAAATAGCAGTTCAAAACTTCAAAATGCTCTAAGTCGACAAAATTTAAATTCTTTTTCCATGATTTTTTGTAGATAAGTAAAATCGGCCATGCTCTTTCAGAATCCGAACGAATTTTTGAAAAAAATAATGAAAAAATGATTTATACTTTTCATATGTAAAAAACATGTGAAATAATATGCAAATTTAAAAATATCATTGGATTCGCTAAAATGGCTCAGTGGTAGATCTCGGCTTCGATTCCAAAGGTA
This sequence comes from Acrobeloides nanus, assembly GCA_900406225.1. Classification (NCBI taxonomy): domain Eukaryota; kingdom Metazoa; phylum Nematoda; class Chromadorea; order Rhabditida; family Cephalobidae; genus Acrobeloides; species Acrobeloides nanus. Next base: position 11,113 of record OZJO01028048.1, on the reverse strand, counting down.
GCAGGATCGAATCCCACTCTCGACGAGTTGATTTGCCGCAAAATAGTAGTTAACTTCAAAACTTTCTAATTCGAAAAATCTACACCCTTTTTTAATGATTTTTTGTGAGTAGTTAAAATCGACAATGCTCTTTCAGAATCTGAAATTTTTTTTGAAAAATTCGATTGTTAAGGGTGTTTTTTCCTAAAACCAAATATTTTAAGACCAAAATAAAATATTTGGAACTTTTATTTTTTGGCGAAATCCACATCGTTTGATGCACATTTAGCCCACCAAAAAACCGCATCGAAAATTTCTATAGGATTCCGGAGAAAATGCCAAATCATTGGTTGCACACTTAGCGTAGACACTATAACAAAATTATCGTGCCCAAAATTCGCATATTTATATAAGACCAGTGACAAAATTGTCACTGTTTGTAACTTTGAGCATCGCTCTTTAAAGTATTGAAGCTAATGTGGATCAGGGGGTGATCCCAGGGCTCGGGAATGCGCGCAATCGATTTTTCGCATAAAATTACCCCTAAATATGTCATTTAAAAATTTTTTTTCGATTTTTGACCCTGGGGTGGCCCTCCCTGATCCAAAATAGCTCCAAAGTATTTTCCTGGACGCACCCATCATATGAAGTTCAAATTTCTCGCATACCAACAAGAAAACATTATGACTCTAACTTTAAGTTTATGAAACTTTTTATTTATAGTCGAATTTTTTTCGTGAGCAACACGAGCAATTTGATTGACTCAGGGTCAGCGATATTGAAACGATTGTTTCAAACATAAAATTCAAAAATTTTCGAGAAAATTTGCCGTTCGACCCTTTCCGGTGGTCAAAATCATGTTGGCAGTGAGGATAGTGGAAGCCGAGAAGACTGGATATACACCATTCCTCAAAGTTCATATTCGAAGATACAAAAGCTTGGCGCAAAGAAGCTCTCGAACTTCTCATAGAGAAATTTCCTAAAAGGTACTAGAGCTTTTGGCAACGAAAAGCTCGGTCCAAAAGCTCTAGTACCTCCTAAAGTTGTCATCCCACCATCGCCAGATACACAGCCAAAGAAAAATGTGAAAGAAGAGACAGCTGAAAAAGCGAACCAAGAGAAAAAACCACCTCAAACACTCTCAAAACAACAAGTACCACAGACTCAAGATACAAAAGGCCCAAAGTCTCAAAGAAAGTTGCACCTATACCCATATAGTAAGACGGCATCCAACTTTTCCGATGAGACTTTCTAACTTGGGAGAAATCGGAGTCGGACTATGGATGACTCAGGAAAAATGCCAATTTTACTTTTTCCGCGATATCTTTTTTTCCTGAGGATTTTCTCGAAACTAACTTGATGTTTATTATATAAAGTGGGGTCGAAGAATCTCCCTGTATAAAAATTTTGACCTGAAGTCAACTCCTTCGAGGAGACCTGCCACCCTGGGGGTACCCCAAAAACTCGGTTTTTTTGCATTCGTGCTGGGCTATCTCCTCGAGGATATGCGGTACGGCCCTGAAGTTTGAATATATTTTAGCTCACATCAACATTTTAAAAATGTTAAAATATTTTTTAGTTTGAAACAATGGGCTCCAAAATTCAACTTGATCGTGATGTCATTTCCGAAATATTCCGGCATAAAATTTTTGCTAGAAATCGACCTCAAATTCTAGTCTCAGACTTTAAACTTGGTGTAAGTTTTGCATTTTAAATTTCAAGTGTGGGGGGGGGGAGGGTCTATGCAGTATAAATAGAGATTGATAATTAGAATGGAAATCGGAAAATATAAAATATGCATATTTGTTTCAGCTATTTTTTGTCACAATTTCCATTTCGATTTCTCAAATATATGCATAAAAAAGGACTCCTACATCTAATACTTTGGATGTAAGAGGTGAAAAGATGAGTAGTTTTACCCAGGCACGTAGCCAGGATTTCCTGACGAGAAGGGGGAGCAATGACCCAAAGTTCAAAATCCACAGGAAACTGTGGATTTTGGACTTTGGGTTTTTTTCATACTTTTGCTACCTTTGGACAAAAACATAAAGGGGTACCCTTATGATTTTTTTTCAAAATTTTTCTGAGGGGGCAATTGTCCGGATTGCCTCCTCCCTACATGCCTGGTTCTACTCTATCCATCATCCGGAACCATTGTGTGATAACTTTTGTGAAAATTTTCCAAAAATTGTGTTGTTTTTTAGTTAGTCAGCAAAAAATGTTTCCAATCGTTGCTAAAGACTTGTGATGAGGAGTGTAGATCTGCAGAAATTTGGCACTTTCCCAAACAATTCAAGGTGAAATGTGAACTTAATCAGGTTCGTTTTATTTTTTATGGTAATTTTGAGTTTTGGCGACAATTTTTCAACAAACTTTTTTCTCCAAAATGACCTATGGGTATTTTTATGCGAGAAATCGATTGTGCACATCGAAAAACCTTGAAAATACCTTCCAGACCAAGAAATATCCAATTTTCATATTTTTCAGTAGGAACACATTCTAAATTTGTAGTAGAATTCCTACTTGAAAATACGAAAATTGGATATTTTGTGGTCTGGGAAGCGTTTTCGATGCGCGCAATCGATTTTTCACATAAAAATACCCCTAATGAGTCATTTTGGAGAAAAGATTTTTTGAAAGATTTTCGCCAAAAAATGACCAAATTTTTTTGAACACCCTACTTAGTTATATTTGCTTTTTAGTTCATTTCTGGTATAGAAATTCCTGAATCAATATTCTTGCTTCTTAATGCTTTGCATTTCCGTGAGCTATCATTTGGTGATGATAATGATCAAGAATATCTACAATTGTTGTGCAAGCTTAAAGGCTATGGTAATCGATCATTTCTCTCCCTTTTTTAACATCATGTATTTTTTAGGCCTCGAACGAATACACTTTGACTGGCCTCTTCGCAGCACTAATGATTGGGAGAGAAAAATTGAATTCTCCAATCTTGAACATTGCTCAGAGATGTTGCGCATTATCTCTGAAAGTAGTACTTCGCTAAAGGAATTAGGCCATGTTCCCGATCATATTTTGGAGCGTCTTCCTCAAGCTCTAGAATTGGAAAAGCTTTCTACGCGGCTGAGTACGGAATTCGTCATGAGTTTCAATGTATGATTCTTTCAGCCTAACAAAAATTGTAAGAAGAGTACAGGCTGGTCCAAAAAATCGCCATTTTCAGTATTTTTTCAAATCAATTTTCTTTTGAACCTTTAAAGCATATTCAATGTTCTTGGTACTGTTGGATTGCTAGGAGTTTAATNTTTTTCTGGAACACTCTGTATATTTTAGGATTCGCTGAAAATCTCAGCAAAGAATGTAGAAATTTATTCAGATCAATCATTTTACGTACTATCTCCGTTGCTGAAGAATATCAATGCACAAACTTTGCATTTAGATATCAAGCAATATTTGTTGACAGAAGAACATGATCGAATGTAAGTTTTGTTTCGTCAATCACATCTAAAAAAAACATTAATAACTGTAAATTTGGTTTGATTTCATCTTTAAAACATCACTGATTTAAAGATTACTTATTTAACTGAATCTCTCATAATTTATGATTGGAGTACCTTTAAAAAATGATTCTTTGGACTCCTAAGAGTGGAAATTTTGAGAAAATAATGATTCCATTGAATTCCTCGCTAAAAATTACCTATATGCATGTTGAATCAAGCCATTTTGATAGATTTTTTGATGATTTTGGAATTGGAAACGGGAAGGACTCTTTTTCTTTATGTTTTTTGTATGTTTCCCATTTTTTCCAACGGCTATTTTCTCATAGGAAAATCCTTTTTTGATGCGATTTTTTCAGTATACGATTTTTAATAGTGAAAAATTCATTTTTGAAACTTTTCCAATCCAAACATGTTTGAGAAATATGATTTCCAAAAACCATTGACTACTCATAAACTCAATTTCCAGATAACTTGTCAAATCATTAATTATAACTTTTAGCACTGTAAAGTCCCAATTGAACCCGAACATCCAAAGGATCTCACTTGTTGTGCACAATGAGCCATTGGTTATCCCCGAGAAAATCTACGATATTAAGCTTTTTTGTGAAGATCTCTTCAGCGCTTATCCTAGTCTTAATTCACTAGAAATCCAAGACAATTATACTTATGATGAAAACTCGAGCACTCAAGTAAGTTTTTTAGTTGTGATTTAAGATGGAAAATTATTTGTACAGGCAGTAGCGTAGCCAGGAAAAAATTTCAGGGGGGCACATTCCAAAATTTTTTGAAAATTATGAAAAATTTGACTAAAAAGTTGATAATTTTGGACAATCTCAACAAATATAAGAAAAATTTTTTTAAATGGCAAAAAACATAAAGGGGAACTCTTATGTTTTTTTACCTTCATTTGATTTCAGGGGGGCACGTGCACGCTGGGCACACCCCTGGCTACGCTACTGTGTACAGAGTGCATATAAAGTTACGCTACTGAGTACAAGGTGAATATAAAGCTATTTAAATTCTGTTTTGGAAAAATTTTGGTTGTTAGAAATTCTGACTATTCGGAACTTGAATGATAAAATTTTAGACCCCTCATGATTTTCTTCACTTTGCTGCGGCATCAATCATACAACATGAGGCTCAATTGATCAAAATGCGAGACATGCCGATCACTATCAAATTGACTCAAGTATTTGATGCACCAATTACGTCATACTATGATGTAAGTTAGATACTTATTTTTAATAAGAAAAATGTTGATATCTATAGAAGTCGATTTTTGACGAAATTTTCGATCTTATTAGGGTTTTCCTAGATGGGGAATAGATTGCACGCATGTTGAAGGCATGAAAAAATTTATCTGATCACGAATTAAGCGATTTTTGTATACTCTCAAAAAAGCTTCCTAACGAAAATCACTTGGATAAATTTTTACATGCCTCTGCAATCGATTCCCCATCTAAGAAAATCCTAGTAAAGTCGAAAATTTCGTCAAAAATCGACTTCTACAGCCAGATATCAACATTTTTCTTATTAAGTTACATCTTTGAAAACCACGATTTTTTTAAAAGTCTGTATATTGGCACGAAAACATGAGTTTCATTCAAAAAGATCGATTGGATCGTATTCAGCATACACTCTTTACTACTACTGAAAAAATTTCATCGAAAAATAGTGTGAAAAATGCCGATTTTAGGCACATTTTTTGGGACCGCAGATACTTATGAAACAATCTAATAGATAACCATTAATACGTCATGGCTAGATTTTTGGATAGCTTTTCTGAAAATTAAAAAAAATCATTTTAGGGTTTCATAAAAGAAATTGATTCTCTTCGAGAAGGCGCATGGAAAGATTTTAAAGTAGTTGAAAATGATTCAGCAGCATATCTGGAGGACGGCGAGCACATATCATTGATGAAATCTATTAGGGTAACCGAGGAAAAACTCTTTGAAATCAAGATCTACATTTCTGAAAAGCTCGAATATGAGGATTATGATTCGGATGTGCAACGCGAAATTCGTGCAGATGCCGGCTTGGATGATGATTACCACTACGATGATGGTGAATATTATAATGGCGATGAAGACGATTATGATGACTTCTATGAAGAAGATGAATATGGCTATTGATTTTTTATATATTTATTATACCTTATATTTGCGGGTTATTTTTTATTTATTGTTTTGTTTTAGTGCTAAAATAAATTCATCAAAAATCTATTCGTCAAAAATAGAAAAATTCGTTAAAAATTGAAAAATTCGTCCAAATCTTTATTATACTTTATAGTTTTTATTATTTACGATTTTATTTTGTTGCTATATTGTTATGCGCAAAAATAGTTTAAATTTGACATTAGATAACATTTCTATTAGAGATCGGAAATTTGAATCAATTTTGATCATCAAAATCGATCAAAACTGCATATTTTACTCGATTACGATCGAAAACTCTTGCATTTCGATGAGGCCCCCTTAGATGTAGTTTTCGATCGTAATAGAGTAAAACATGCAGGTTTGATCGATTTTGATAATAAAATTTTCGATCTCTAAAATAATTTTTATTCTTGATTTGTTTATTTGCAAGTACAAAACTTTTCAAGTTCTCTATGCGTTAAGGAAATACAATCTGCGGCATTGCCATAAGAGTTGATTCGACTAATTTGTCCAAGCGAGGACTTGGAGTCAATGATTTCGGAATTTTCGTCTATTGTCATTCTTGTGTGTTGAACAAGCCCTTCAAATATAGCCGAATTTGGTTCGGTTCTTATTGTAATACGGACGAAGCTAATGATACCAGTGACATTAGTGTTTCCAATAAAAGTATTGAAGTGCCATCGATTGTTCTTTTGGACCTAAATTTCGCGGAGCTATTCAAGTTTGGTGATGTGAACGTGATGACATGAAAAAATTGAAATGTTTTTCCAGAAAATGACCCCTTTAGCGTAATTTTTAACGCAGAATCCAAAAAACACACTTCCCATGTACTGGTTGCGTTTTTTGGATTCCTCGTGAAAAATTAAAGGAATCATTTTCCGGAAAAAATTTTTCAAATTTTTTTTCACGTCATTGAGGACCCCAGACTTGAATACAGCCCCCAATTTCGCCTTGTTTTCTGACCATAAACTATAAATATATACCTTTTCGTTAGCGATGAATTTTGAAGCAGAAAGAATTGTTTGTAGACGAACACTGTGACACAGTTTTTCAACAGGCCCTAAACTTCGGTTGATTTCTTCTAATACCACTCGAGCAGTTTGATTCACGATGGGATCACCTAAGAGTAATGGAGATTCTTGCTAAAATACAACACTATACATTAGATCATCCGAAAATTACCTGACAAACACAAAAATGCTCATCAATGTTCACATCCGAACAAGTCCTCGAGAGGGGAATTTCTCGGAATAAGCTTCGTCCTCGATTGAATAAAGTCTCACGCTCCACTCCACATTCACCGTTTACAATATCCATCAGCGTTTCATACACATCGTATTGACAGGTTAAGCGCCAAGTATTGGTGTTGAGTGCATGCTGAATGATGGGTGGTTATGGGCGATTTTAGATATGGCTAACTTGGATTTTAGGCGTATTTAAGAATTCAGGAATGCGTATAAAGAAGAATGGCATTCTCTCCTCGTATCTTCCAATCAAAGTTGACCTAAAAATGTGATCATAATTTTTTTAAAACATAATGGGTAAAGTGTTTGTGTCAAACTTTCCGAATAAAAACACCAAATTCGAATTTTCTCTATTTTCTCTTCAATACAATATCCTGAATCAGGATCAGGACAGCAAATGACCTCTCTAGTGGTAACTTTATGCGAGAAATCGAGTGCGGACATTTCCGAATCTTGAAAATGCTACCCTGATTCAGGATAGTGTATTGAAGCGAAAATGGAAAAGTTCGAATTTTGTGTTTTTACACGTGCAAAAAACGATTATGAAGTTTCACACAAACACTTTACCCATTATGTAGTCGAAATTTTTTTGAAAACTTTTAAATCAGGCAATGTGTACATGTTTTATTGAAACGAAAAGAAACGCGGGTTTATATAGCTTTTTTGATTCATCCCTGCGTGGTCGTATGGCGGGAAAATAAGGATTGGTTAGTACTACGTAGTTAGTACTAATCCTGATTTTCCCTCCATACGACCACGCAGGGATGCATCAAAAAAGCTATATAATGATCCACGTTTCTGATCGCTTCAAAAAACTACCGTATGTCATCAAAACGGTTTCCATGATCAGACATTAGTATTAGCACGGTTTCATTCAAGAGACCGCCATGATGAACCTTTCTAAGCCATTTAGCTAAAAGTCCATCAAGTTTTTCAACATCGTTCATTTTATCATGTGAAATTTTCCATAGAAAAGAGAATGCAAAAAACGGATGTCTGTTAGCTTGTTCGATTTGCATAAAGCTAAAAATTTCAGTCTTCTTACATGAATTCCAATGTTATTACAGGGTGTATCGAAAAAAACCAGGAAAAAAGTTGCCAGTTTTGTTGATATTTGGAAAGATCATGAAAAATGGAGCATTTTTTGTTTTTACGGCATGCTCTGAATCGTTGTAATTTTCGAGATAATTTCTTTTGAAATTTTGAACTTGTGTACATATTTTCGTTGTAATACGCAAACTTTTTTGAATTTTTAAATCGATTTTTGCATCGATTTTTTGAAATTTTCGTAAAATGAACATTGTAACAGTTTTTTATAACTCTGCGAGACGAACAAAATGACACCAAAATTATGCAATTCGAAAAGGGCTTTGGGTTATTGAAACGAAAACATGAATCAGAATTTTCGTTTCAATAACCCAAAACAATTTTCAAATTAGATAATTTTGGTGTCATTTTATTCGTCTCATTTAGCTATAAAAATTGCTACAATGTTCATTTTATGAAAATTGAAAAAATCGATTCAAAATTCAAAAAAGTGTGTATTACAACGAAAACATGGACGCAAATTCAAATTTCAACGCAATTATCTCGAAAACTACGACGATTCAGAACATGCCTTTAAAACAAAAAATGTTCCAATTTTTATGAACTTTTCGAATATCAACAAAAATTGGCAACTTTTTTCCCACTGGACTGGTCCTTTAAAAGCTAATACACAAGATTACCGTTCTAAACTATCAAGAACTAAGCCTGTTTCCGGAACATTCCCATAGCAAAATGGTGTCGAAGTCATATACAGTGAATCCGAATTCACCGAATGCAAGTAAGGCCGTAAGTAAATATCGGTTGGCGGACGCTTGAAGCCTCTTGCTTTGTAGCTAAATATTCCGGGCTGCTCTTCTAAAAGCCTATCAATTTATTCAAGAATAGCTCGGAGCTATTGTGGATCAGGGGGTCACCCCAGGGTCAAAAATCGAAAAAATTTGCATCGGTGGCGCAGTGGATGTGATCTAGTCGTCAACCCAAAAGGTCTCGAGTTCGACTCCCACTGGCGTCGAATTAATTTTCCCATCTTCAAATACATGTATTTGAATTTCCTTACGTCGAACCGTTTTGTTGTCATTTTCGGACGCCGTGATGGGAGCATGGTTTATAAAAAGTTGCCTGAATTTCAGTAAATCGTGTGTTTATTGAAACGATTGGCATTCAGATCATGATTCGGGAGCTCTTCACAAACAAGGTTTACCTGCCAAAAGTGTAGTATAGCCTTGTTGAGAGAAGTTTTTCCAAATAAACGGCCATTCGTCAACAAAATCCCTAGCTGGATTCAACGGCAATTCGGAGGTCTTTACGTTGACTTTGTATCCAGTCAGAAGAGCCAGTATATTGGGGAAGGTATTATCGTCAATTTTGGCGTAGCCGCGCATTTCCCATCCTCCCAATTCATCCATTAGGTATCTAAACCTCGGTGCTACTAACACAATAGGGGGGGGGGGAAGGCCACCCACGTGAAAAAATTTTCGAAAATTTTTTTCTGAAAATGACACCTATAGGGGGTAAAAACATGCGGGGTATCCGAATTTGACATTTACGAAGCGAAAAATGCTTCCCTGATTCAGAGAAGACCTGGGTATTGAAACAAAAATGCGATTATTCGACTTTTCGCTTCAATACTTAGGCCTTCCCTGAATCAGGGAAGTGTTTTTTGCTTCGAAAATGTCAACTTCGGATTCCCCGAATATTTTACTCCAAGAAAAACCCAAACTTGATTTTGTGGCCAAAAAATCGAATTTTGACTAAAAAAATTGAATTTTGATTTTTCTAGGGGTAAAAACATGCGAGGAATTCGAAGTTGACATTTTCGATGCGAAAAAACATTTCCCTGATTCAGGGAAGGCTTGTGTATTGAAGCAAAAAGTCGCAAAAATGTGATTTTTAAACAATTTTCGCTTCAATATACAGGCTTTCCCTGAATTAGGGAAGTGTTTTTTGCTTCGAAAATGTCAAATTCGGATTTCCTTCATGTTGTTACCCCTAGATGGATCATTTTCAGAAAAAATTTTCAAAAAATTTTTCACGTGGGGTCCCATATTGTGTAGTAGCTCCTAAATCTCTAATTATATTTTGGTGGTTTGTGTAATATTGATTAAGGCTGGCATAGTGGAATTACCTATAACTTTGGGGCAAATTTCTCACAGCATTAGAGCGAGAAATCGAGTCGATGCCGATTATAAGAACACTAGGCCGAATCTTCGAGTCATTCGGAATTGACTTGCGAAATTTTGGAACAACAGATGCATGAACATTGGAGTAAGTAAATGATCCATTATAGCGGCTACGGACCACAATCCCATTTGAGCCCTAGACAAAGTGTAAACTCGAATTATAGCGGGAACTAGTATTGATTAGGTATCCCACTGAACGTGAAATTTTTCGAAAAAAATTCTTCCATCATCCTGTGTATTGAAACGAAAAGTCGGAAAATCGCATTTTTGCGACTTTTCGCTTCAATACACAGACCTTCCCTGAATCAGGAAAATGTTTTTTAGCTTCGAAAATGTCAAATTCGGACCGTGTCGATTTTTGCTTACACCATGTTTGGAAATGAATATACGGTTTTGATCATTTTTGTTTGTTGTGTGTATGTGCTTCATAGGTCGGCAAGGGGGGGGCCTCCCCCTGACCCACGCACTCATGGACCCAAAATTGAGGGGGACCACCTTATCGGGAACCCCCCACCTTGCTGACCTATGATGTGTTTACACACAGAAATTTGAACAAGAATCACATGTCAAAAATTTTTTTTCTTTTTTTTTCCAAAATTTTTTTTCGAAAAATTTCACATTCAGTGGGAACCTAATCGACACTAGTTCCTAACAGCGTTTAGCCCACCTTCAAGTCAACTACGTCATCAAAAAGTTTCCATGTACCCAAAAGTACTGAAGAATCGGAACCATTTGCGCGAAGAAAGGTCCGATAAGTGAGTTTCTCGAGCTGGAATTTTTGAGCCAAGTCTTTATCGATATAAACCTTGAAAGAAAGATGTTATCAATACACAAAATAAAATAGATGACCTTGTTCAATTTTGTAAATGTAAACTTGGGCTGTTTAAAGTGACATCTAAGGGGCTCTGGGTGTTGAATAAACTTTGTGATGGACGAGTCGAATGGATCAAGTATTGGAAAATGGCACGCTTGTTCTGAGGAATAAGTGCTTTCTATAGTCTGCTTAATCATATCCGATAAATATTTGCCTAAATGAAAAATGGGTG
>OZJO01028046.1:0-12491 GCA_900406225.1 Acrobeloides nanus | reverse complement strand
ATGTAAATGTCTTTTTTTAATATCGAAATAAATTTAAATGGTCTAGTCATTAGTTTCTTTCAACAATTTAGTTTATCATATTTGTTGAAAGCTTGTAGGGTACCCCACTAAAGAACATAGAAAATAGGCCAAAAAACGAATAAGCAACTTTTGGTGGATTTCTTTTTTGTCTAAAATATTTTTGAACTCAATAAGAGAAAATCATGTCCTGTTTTTTAAGGTATAACCATAGAGAGAAGGTATAACCATAGCATCAAAGATTAAAAAGTGATGTGAATTTGATGATAAAATTCTTAAATCATCAAAGAATTTGATAAAGCTACAATTAAGCTATAACAAACTACACCAAACGATAAAGCTACGAGCACTATTTATCAGCAAAAGATAGAAGTGTTTAAATGTATTTCGCTGAGAGACCATTAAAAACAATGTTTTCAATCTTCTTATTAGTAATTCTAAATCTTTTCACGTTAGTGCTCGGTGATTGTCCTGATGGGTCGACAAATTGGGGAGCATTGTGTTTCCAAGGATATATCGAAAAAGAGACTTGGAACAAAGCCGAACAGTTATGTAGCCAATATTGGAATAAGGGACATTTGGTGTCAGTAACCGACGCCTATAAAAACTCGGTTTTGCCGTATGTCTTTGACACTGCTGTTGTTGATTATTGGATTGGTGCGAAATTTTCAAGCGGAAAATGGACTTGGTCGGATTCTAACGACTTCACTTATGAGAATTGGGCTCGTGGTAAGTGCTCTGTTTTTGATGGTTTTCATGAAATTCAAAGATTTCTTTGAATTTTTGAATTTCACTGATTCCCCTGAATCTCCAGAATTTCCGATATATCACAAAATTTTATAGGGCAACCAAACAACACTATGGGAGATTGTGCCGTTCAGCGATATTCGGATTCGGAATGGCTAAGCCATCCATGTTCACAGAAAAAGCAGTATATATGCGAATTTCCTTCGCTAAATGTGACTAGAACTACTACGCCTCCGAATGTAAGGCTGACGAAAGTGATCTTCACACGTGTATAACACCCCCTCTCGAATTTCGGGGAGAGGGCGCCCGCAGGCAAAATGAATTTCGCCCGCAAATTTAGCTTAAAAAAGTGTTTTTCAAAAAAATTTTCGCGCCTCTCGGCGCGAATAAATATAAGGGAACCAAAGTGATTTTTGAAAAAAATCGAAAGAAATCACCTTGATTCCTCCTTATGTTTTTCCCGCCTGCAGAAAGTCAAAATTTTCGGGGGTGTTTGTACACGTGTGGTAATCTTAAACCCACTCAAAATCTTCATGGATTTTCCTGATTTTCAAGGATTTCCATGATTTTCTCAGATTTTGTCTATTTTCAATAAGTCTTTCCAGGATTTTACGTTTTTTTAAAATCATTCAAAAATTTAGTGTTTGCCAAATTTGGCCCACTGTTCTAACGACGATGATTGTTGCGGTGTATGTTGCTCCGAAGACTCAAGATGTGCCGAGAATATTGCAGCTTGCATCAGAAAAATTTAAAAACTTTTTTTTGAAATTTTTTATTTAGACTCGAATTTAGGACTAAATTTAGACTAAATTTGGAGTTGAACTTGAATCTGAATTATGGCTAAATTTGCCCCTAAATTTGGGTTGAATTTGTACTAAATTCATGACAATTTGACCGAATTTTAATTCTCTTATGACTGTTCTCTATATTTTTGCGCCCTATTTTTCTTAAAATGAAGTAGTTTTTTATGTATGAAATGTATTTTCATGTTTCTCAAGAAATCCTTATAGAGTAGCATTTAAAGGACCAGTCCAGTAAGTTAAAATCATATGAAAAAATGATATATTCGGAAAGATCATGAAAAATGGAGCATTTTTTGTTTTTACGGTATGTTCTGAATCGTTGTAGTTCTTTAGTGGGGCACCCTACAAGCGACCCATCATTATAAAGGTCTTGGTCTGAAAAAAACTTATCTTTCTATTTTAGGGCTTATACAGGGCGAAGCAGAATTATAGCCGATTTTATATTCCCTTATTTTTCCTTGAACTGGTTGATGACAAGTTGATCACACTGAACTGTTTTAGAAAAAAAATCTGGATCGAAAATCGCAAAACTGTCACTTCCGAAACTTCAATCAACCGAAAAATCAACAAATAGGATAAACTAAATTGTTGAAAGAAACTAATGACTAGACCATTTAAATTTATTTCGATATTAAAAAAAGACATTTACATTTTATAATTTTTATTATAGGGCAGCCAAAAAATCGTACTTTTGCGTTTTTTTGGCNGATAAACTAAATTGTTGAAAGAAACTAATGACTAGACCATTTAAATTTATTTCGATATTAAAAAAAGACATTTACATTTTATAATTTTTATTATAGGGCAGCCAAAAAATCGTACTTTTGCGTTTTTTTGGCGCAAAGTTTTCAAAAGATTCTTTCAAAAATCACCTATAAGGGATATTTTCATGCGAGAAATCGATTGCGCGCATCGAAAAACCTTGAAAACTTATCCCAAACTATGAAATATATATTTATATGTTTTGCAAGAAAAAGCAATTTCAATAATCTTCTGTAATACTTGAAAATACGACAATTTGATATTTCACGGTTTGGGAAGCGTTTCCAAGGCTTTTCGATGCGTGAAATCGATTTCTCGCATGAAAACACACCTTGTAGGTGATTTTTGAGAAAAAAAATTTTGAAAATTTTTCATCAAAAAACGCAAAAGTACGGTTTTTTGGTGCACCCTGTAGATTTAATTATAAATATTGCTGACACACATAGCATTGACCGGAATCACAATCGGTATTAGCCCAACTACCAGTTTGTGAGTTAAAGATCACACAATTTTGTGTGGTGTCACTGGTGGGGAAGCCTTAAAATTACATTTTGTAAACATTTCTTAGAAGATTTTACCATTTTGCCAATTTCGATAGGTGTTAGAGTCACCATTAGACCATGCCCAATTGCTCCCATTTCTATAGAGTCCCATGTAGAATTGGTTACATCCAGCGTTTGTTGCTTGCCCTAAATGTTCAATTTTTAGAAAAATCATTTTCGAAGCCAGTTTTAGATTCAAATATTCTTACCAACAATTTCTGAGTTCTCGAAAGCATTCGTAACACTCAAAATAGTCGTATTAATGCCAAAAGTAGTGCAATCAAAATTGGCGGCAAACCAAGGTTGGGAAACATCACTTATGAATTTGATACATTTGTTTGAAATAGTCGATTCTTTATACCAGCCTTGGGGACATTGCTGAGCTAAAATTTGAAGCTCAAGAAGTGAGGTGATTTTAAATCTAGTTTTCCAAATTTTTCTAGATTTTCAATAGATTCTCAATTTTTTCTAGAGTACTTTCAGATTTTTNGCTCAAGAAGTGAGGTGATTTTAAATCTAGTTTTCCAAATTTTTCTAGATTTTCAATAGATTCTCAATTTTTTCTAGAGTACTTTCAGATTTTTCTAGATTTTTTTAACAATATTTTCTAGATAATTTCCTATATTTTTTATATGATTTTCTAGATTTTTAGAATTTTTAGATTTGTGGCACTCTAACCTCACTTCCTGCCCTTCATACTCAATAGCTGTTCTTTATCTCTCTAGATTTATTTCCAGCTGGGGGACAATTTCTGGCTGGTTGTGCATAATGTAGTCTATTATATAGTATGCTAATAAACACTCTTATTATGACCACCACACATCCCCAGCATACTTACACCCTTACATCTGGGGGCCACAGATTTTCTAGATTTCCTAGAATTTCTAACCTTTTTTCTAGATTCCCTTATATTTTCCTAGAATTTCTAGATTTCCTTATATTTTCCTAAATTTTTGTAAATTGAAAAAATTTTTTAGGTGCCCACTGTACCTCAAAAAGAAAACGCTAAAAAACAAAATAAAACAATGATTATTTTACATGCAAATCCTACCTTTTTTCTGTCCAAGAACAACAAAAAACTGGCTATAAGCGGGTATTTCCAACGGAAGACTTGTAGATTGTCCTTTAATATTAACTATTGACTGATGAGTTGCCCACTCAAGTATTTGACCATTTAAACTTGACGTAGTTGACTGTAAATTTCCAGGTTCACTTTCTTTTATAATATAAGCAGTGATTTGTTTATTCGAAATTTGTGGAAAATCCAGTATATGTGATGAATTTGCTACGTTTATACCGTATACGACTATGCCATCGGAACTGAAATAAAAGAAAAGTTTCCAACAAAGATTTTTTAAAAAAGTTTGAGTATTGACACGAAACATGAGTTACGCTCAAAAAGACTGATTGGACCGTATTCGTTATACATTCTTGCTTAATACTGAAAAAAAATTTCATCCAAAACGAGCGAAAAATGCTGATTTTAGATGTATTTTTTGAGCCGCAAAAATTATGCTACAACCTAATAAAATATTAGGAATTTTTATTTTTTAGGATTGCCATATAAGCATACTTTGATCTAGAACCTGCATAGATTCTCAAATTAGCATTCGATGGATTGACTGTAACATTATACACTTGTTGTCCAACAAGTTTTTTATATAACAATATTAGCCAATAATCCTAAACCTTTGTTTCAAAAAAATATAAGCAAACTTATACCGGGTTAGGCGTGCCTTGATCATTGACCACACTATAAGCAAAGCCCCAAAAATCTTGCCGTACAACCACTGCTACTTTGTTTAATGCCGATAAACCCAAGTTATCCAACCATAAGAATCCGTTTAGAAAAGTGTTTGACATATTTGGAGCTCCAGCATTATAAGCAGTAGAAGATTCTCCTGCCCATAGGGGAATATTGTTATAGCCGGGGAAATTATTTTTAATACCGACTATAACTTGTAAAACGTTTTTGTATTTATCCATGTTGTGTATGTTGAGAAAGTCTTCTACTCTAGCAGTTCTGCCATTGAAATAATAACTACAATAATATATTATTAGGCACTCTAATTAATTTCTTACTGATGAAAAGAGATAGCGTTTACAGGTGGACTATCGTTTAAAAACCTAAAATATATAACAACAACTTGCTAATTTATTAATTACCCTGTTAAAAAATAGTTGCTATAGTTGCCTCCAGGACCTAAACAACAAAGAGAAGGACCGATAAGTATGCTATTATTATAAAGGCTGTAATTATTTAGCAAATTTCTAAAAGTTTTATAATCTTCTCCCACTTGTGCGCTATTTAATATAGGAAAACCATTTTGTTGGAAACCATCAGGCTCTAAAATCATGTTATGGTCCCCACTTATCTCACATACCATTGCCCAGTTCAAAATCATATTCATATCCTTTCGAACTTGTATAGTTAAGCAACTGTATCGCATTGGTAGAATCCCATTTATTATCGCTATTTCTTCTTAGTAGATCAAAATTAAAAATCAACCTCCATCCAACATTCTTTGTAAACGTATAAAGCTGATCAAATTGAGCACCTAAAACGATGGTTACTTATGAATTCTATTCAATACAAACCAGACATAGTTATATTCGTCACGTTATATGGAAGCTTTTCTCTATAAGTTGTGCCGTTTTCGACAAAAGTCAGCCAATCGGCATTCGTGCCACCGAAACGATAATAAGATGGTCCCATAGCTTTTGCTAATGGCTCAAGTTCTCTAGAAAGAGACAAGGCGTTATAGAGTCAAGAAAAAGTTTGGCTGCCGGTTTGATGAGGGCATGGGCCCAGAAACCTCAAAGCTACGGTCATAACATTATTATACTTACGTAAAATTCATTCCGGCCCAATCTTTTTGCCCGACTTGCCAAATATCCAATGAAAAACTTATAAAGTTGTCTGAAACATTGCCAATAGGCGAATCTACATTTACTGTAACGTTGAAGCTAATAGCTAATGATAAATTCCAAAGTAAACCTATGTATAGAAAGAAATAAATCATCTTTAGAAACCCGACAATAGAATAATAATTCAATCACTAATGAATGAGCTATATATTAGGGTGTCCAGAAATGTTCTCTAATGTTCTTATCGAAAATTGGCACCCGATAATAGAATAAAATAGAATAACAACCCATTTCTTAATTTTCAACTGATTAGTACCTCTTGTTTTCATATCGTGCATTTTTTTCACATGTACGGCTTGACTCGATTTTTACATAGCATCATATAAAATTTTTGTTTAACTTTTCAAAATTCAACATTTTCTTATTTTTAGTACACTTCTAAAAATAATTTGTGCGTCCATTCAAAAAGTTGGAAATTTACTGGAACTACAGTTTTATATACAACTTGAACAAAACTTTTCTTTTTTTTAAAATAATCCAAATATGTGCAGGGTGTTCAATAATTTACTCACATATTTCAAAAATTCGCCAAAAATCGAGTTTAAAACCAATTCCGACATCCGATGACTCATTCGAACGCCCGCACCAAGCCAATTTTTTAGAAAAAATTTTTTGAAAAAGTTTCTAATTTTGATTTTTTAGCCCAAAAATACTGACATTTTGACGTGACACGACGCTACTATGGTACCATAAGAATAACCTCCAATAGACTTATGATTTTTCCGATGCCAATTTTGTCCCAATATGATGCGAAAGTATCAAAGATTAAAATAATTTACAATTTATAGATTTTCTATTCACGCAACTATTTTAGCCTAGTCGGCACATTTACTAAGAAATATACTACAAAATGTATTAAAATAAGATAGATTCAGACCAGGTGGAAAATGGTTTTAAAAATTATTATTTTACCCACAGTCATGATGTATGTAGCTTATGTTATTCTTTAAGTCATTCTATAAAAAATGCTTTCGTCAAACTCTTTACTTTTAACTTTTTACTTTGTAATTATTGACATCTTTTTTGTACTCAGCACAGTTCTATTCGTCGTAGTTGTCTATTGTGTCTTGAAGAAATCCAAGACTATGGGGTCATATAAATATTACATGCTCTATACAACCATTTCAAGTTATGCATTTGATATTGTGATCGGGATTTGGAAGCCAATTCCGCTCTTTCCGATCCCAGCCTTGGCTTCTGAGCAGTTTTTTCGAGATTATGGTTCGATTGCGGGGTATATATTGTTCACAGTGTGTCTAGTAGCTGTGACGCACTATACTCTGGCTTTGGCTATGGCAGTCACATATAGATATGCTCAGGTAGGCGGTTGATTTCTTTACTGAAGGATGATGATTTGTATAGATTTTTCCTGGTCGGATACAAAAATTTGTCAATGAGTCGCCTGTGTCTCGTGTTATTTTCCTCTCATTACACGTATATTACTATCTGGTATTGGTGCTGCCTTCGATACTTATCCGCCTAGACTCCTTCGAAGTAGCACAGGAGCTGTCTCGTGAAAACATAAGCCAATCTTTCATCGAAGAATACAATGTTATATATTTTTCGAACAAAATCATAAAACTGACCATTTTTGGCGGGTCATTCGACTTTTTTGGCTACCCCTTGGCTAAACTACTCACCTTTTTATGGTTGGTTAATTATGGGTATTCTCTTTGTAATACTTCTATCATACATTTTTTCTATACAAAGAAGTTTTTGAGGTAAGGAAAGAGTTTATTAGCTTTATCAAGGAATCTTCAGATTAATCAAGACCACCAAGTCGAAAAACTCACGAAGGTTACATATCATGTTTTTCAAAGCAATAACTTCTCAAGCTGCGCTGGGTGTTTTCGTCGTCCTAATTCCGGCTATGACTATTTTCTTGATGGTACTCTTTCCAGTTGAACTCGGCTCCTCTACTTTGGGCATACTCTGCTTTACCTTCATAAGCTCTCATGCGTTTTTCGAGTATCTCTGCATCTGCTACTTCATAACGCCATACCGGATGTTTATCGAAAGCGTTTTAAAGCGAATCTATAGAAAAATGACTGGAAAACCGGCGGAAGAAAACAAAGCACCCGTAAGAAGGGAAATGACTGTTACAAGTATGGATTTTGGAAAATTTCCATGGAAAATAGCAATTTTAGGAATTAGACAGTTGTCGTTTGCAAGTGCATCAAATTTTGCAGCTCAAGCGGCTAAAAGAAGAGCGACGATTTCGGTGACTAAGAAGCAATTCTAGTAGAACCACACAAAAAATTCAATTTAAATCTTAATCTTTTTTTAAAGACAAAAAATTTCCCGAAATCGAAAAAATGGCCATTTTCAAGAATAAAATTATCGGGTACCCCTAATTGAGATCCTATCAACCCTAGCCTTGACGAGTTGTTAGCATGTAAAAGAGAAATATAGGGTGTGAGTGTTCAGAAAAACCAGACATTCTCGGCAAATTTTGCTGTGAAAAAGTGGTTATCCTCTGGACATTCATGCCACCGAAATTTTTGACAAAGATGTTGGCTTTTCAAAAACAAATTTGTTGATGATTTTTGCTCGGATTGTATTTTTTAAAGAGAAACCCAGAAAATCCAAGAAAATTCAATAATAAAATCCTATTAAAGGACCAGTCCAATAATTTACAATCATATGAAAAAAAAAGATATATTCGGAAAGATCATGAAAAATGGAGAATTTTTGGTTTTTACGGCATGTTCTGAATCGTTGTAGTTTTCGAGATAATTGCGTTTGAAATTTTGAATTTGTTACAAGCTCTTCGTTGTAATACACAAACTTTTTTGAATTTTTAATCGTTTTTTACATCAATTTTTTAAATTTTCATAAAATGAACATTGTAGGAATTTTTTATAGCTAAATGAGACGAACAAAATGACACAAAAATTATCTAATTTGAACACTGTTTTGGGTTATTGAAACGAAAACATGAATCAGAATTTTCGTTTCAATAACCCAAAACAATGTTCAAATTGGATAACTTTGGTGTCATTTTGTTCGTCTCATTTAGCTATAAAAAATTGCTACAATGTTCCTCATTTTATGAAAATTTAAAAAATCGATACAAAAATCGATTTCGTTAGCTGACAAGCTATTTTTCTTAGAATAAAACACCGTCTTTGCTTTAACGTTTATTCTAGAGTATGTGTCTTTGAACAAGGTGCGTCATTTAAATATCCAGAAAAGTGATTCATGAAAAGGCAAGCACTAGTTTTCAAAGTCCGTTGAACGTCTTGACGGTTGGAACCAGATAGTTGGACCAATTGCCATAGCCAAAGTTTTGGGTGCATGAATTGTTGCTGTTTCGGACAATGTAGATATAGCCGTTCATACCCCAGCCAGTGCCGAAAGAGTTTTTCGCAACCCAGTAGTCTTTGGTTGGATAGACTACTTGGTTCGGGTCGTAGTAGAGGTTACTGGATTCGTTGCCAGTGCCATAGCCGGTAAGCACCAAACTGTGGAGGCCGATGGCGCTCTGGCAGTCGGAGACACTAGGATCCCAGATGCCGTCCAAATAGTATTGGAAATCCCAAGGCACCCACAAGACTGAAAAATGATAATTTTAAAATGCAAAACTTATCTCTGAAATTTCAGAGTTACTGGATCTCCTAAATTTCGCTCACTTTGAGAGGCAAGTCCATATGTGTTGATATGAACAACAAGGTTTTGTTCGTAAGTTCCGTGGGAAAAATTAGCAAGGCCGAAGCCGCCCATGGGTCCGAAGTAAAAGAAGCTAGAAGGCTCCACTGATTGGAGGCCGCTAGTGGTGGTGTTTGTAGTCGCGGTGTTGCACGTGCCATTGGCGCCATTGTTGTAAGAGTTTGGGTTCTGTGGGTATACCGAACTGTTGACTTGTCCATTTCGGTTTAGCCAGCTGAAAACGACTTTTTTTCCTTGCAAATTTATACAAGTTTGAGCACTTCTAATGCATTCATTCATGATTGTTTTTGAAATTTCGTTTCTGGAAATCCTCCCTCCCGCCTTTTCTGGAAATCTACATCCCCTAAATTTTCAAATACACAAAGCCTTACCTCAAGGTGTACATAATGTTGCCGCCGCTGCACCCAACATTCGTTCCCCAATTGACCGAACAATCGAACAACTCTTGCTCGAACAAGCTAACATTTTTGCCTTGGGTACGAAGCAACGTCGATTCGATCATTGCGGTAACGGTATACGCCCAGCAAGAATTACAAGCCCCTTGGTCTTTCACGGGAGTGACCATTCCCAAGGCGTTCCAGTCGAAGGTAGTGGTAGCGGTGGTGTATGGCGTTTGACGTTTTTATCGGTTAGATGGTGGAGGAATTGGCTGACCGGCTTCAGAGCTTACCGCTTGCAAGAGTTGCTCGTTGCCTTTGAAAAGCTGAAATGGGGTGAGTTAGAGTGGGGTGGAAATTCCTTACATTAGCGAATTCTTCATGCGTCCAATCGCAAAACGAGTTGATGCCTAATTTGACATTACTGCCTCGGGCCGTGTGCTCGGCTTGTTTGGCTTTGATCTTTGGAAAATTTTTCTCAAAAACCTTTTTTCTATATGCTGCCTCTTCAGGGGTTCTATGCACATTCTTTTTCCTAAACTTTTGTTTTTGGCACCAAGATTGGATACGCAGCTCCAAGTGCTGGCCCTCGCTGCCGAATTAGGGAGGAGGTCTTCTCAATCTTGGTACCGACTTGGGATAAACAGAACTTATCTCCCAGGGCCCAAAGTTGCTTAACTTGCAAGGTTGGACGGTCTCCAGAAGAACTAGCACATCAGTGCTTCGACAAAAAATGGTTACCTAGCAAGACAATTTTGCCACTCCGTCTCAACGTCTTGCAAATGACTTCCCAATACCGTCAAAACCGAGTACATAGAAACGGCAAACAGAAGCAACAATACAACAGTCTTCATGATTCCTGTTCGGCCAACCTTCCTTTAGAAGATCACTTTAAACCAACTGATACCTTTCATTTTTCATCAGCCCTTTTTATATTGTCTTTGGATTATAGTATGATAGCTTCATGATTGTGCAATGTGTGCTCCGCTCACACCTACTTGTTGAAGATTTTCCTAAATTTGCATATCGGCACATTCTATTAATACACCAAAGATCCCCTAGACACACAAAAACAGATTTGGTTCGATAGTGGGAGTTCGTTCCAGTGGTTGATCAGACTCGAACGATATACAGAAAGATCAAGAACAATAGTTGATCAGGCTCGAACGAAACACAGAAAAAGTCAAGAACAATAGTTGCTCGAACGATACACAGAAAAGATCAAGAATAGTAAGGGCAAGAAAATAGTGCGGTTTAACATACAAATGAGGGAGATCTTTGCTGCTCTGTTTTCATGTTTTTGAAAAGAACGGGATCCGAGCGCCCTACATCGAGGTTGAACCTTTTTTTTAACTTTTTGGTTTTCGTTAAAAAATTTTCTTGAGTTATAAATCCATTAAAGCCCAAACTGATAATCCTGTTGATTAATTTAATTGTCTTCACGCATTTTTTGGGCACGTATTTTTTTGGGTAGTCTATTTGCCAGAATTTCACGTTGCCAGAGATATAATTTTGCCAGGAAAAGTTTGCCAAGAATTCACTTGGCCACACTTTACCAGTTTTTTAAAATCTGTCAAAGTGAAAAGTGAATTTTTGGCAAAGTGACAAGCGTTCCACAAACTGATTGCAAATGTACAAAATTGGTTGTAAGATTGCAACAAGCCTAAATTGGTTGTAATTAATTCGAGCCAAAAAACTCAAAGAGATCCTCACGTTTCTAGCAATAGAACGGCTGAAATGGTTGCGCCAGTTCCGCCAATTCCGGATTCGAAGAGAACAAGTGTAAGAGCTCAAGGAGGAAGATCGGCTAGCCCGTCGAAGATTTTTACTATTGTTTCATAACAGAATTTAACTACGAGCTGAAAATGAAAATTTTTACGAAAAAATAAACATTCTGAAAAAGTCGTGATTCAACTCTAAATCTAAGCCTAAAGCTCAATTTTTTCTTCGAAATCAGGGCAAGTGTCGAGTTGAGCCTGAAATCGGATCTCGTTTGTGCGTTAAAACGCAAGTCTTAGCTTCATGATTGTGCAATGTGTGCTCCCTTTTATTATAAATCTAGGTCTTTTAGTGCATGGATATTGTCTACAATGTTCTGCAAATGTTCAATTTGCAGTGTTTAAAACCAATTCCGTTTAGAAACATACATTTTTTGTATTTGCTTAACATTTAAAATTGTGCTTAGCGATGTGTTTGCATTTTAATTATGGTCATATGAGATCTCAATCAAATTGTTATTTAAAAGGGCTGTTTCAAATAAAAATTTTCATACATAGCTTTATTTAAAAAATCCACCATGATTCTGTCGGTTGTCGTTTTATTATTAGAAACGCCATTTTTGATAGCCAATGCTCAAAAAAGTAAGTATAGTCGTGGGTTGTTCAGAAAGTTTTTAGTCCTCGCTCAAAGCTTTCAATTTGATATCGCGTTCGAAAATGGTTCCTTATAGGCACACGTGTACAAGTGGGTCTTCGAAAATCCGATCCGATTGAACGATCCCGTCATTGCACGACTAAAAAAAGATAGCGCTTCGCGAAATGTGTCGTTCATGGCCGCGCGTCATGCACGACCCCCTCCTTTCAACCCCTTGAGCTATGCACGACCCCGGATCTTCGTTAGAAGACCCTAAAAGACCCGTTGTACAT
>OZJO01028038.1:0-21195 GCA_900406225.1 Acrobeloides nanus | reverse complement strand
AATCTTAAAGTAACGTGGAAAAAATAAAAGATTTTTCGCACAAAAGTCTAACAGGATACCTGATTTTCGACGTTTTGTCAAATTTTACGTTCATCGGTCCACTGTACATTAAGCATGGAAATACTCTTTCGATCGGCTCTTCATCCAGTTCGATGGGTTCACTTCGTGGTGATCTTCAGCAACAGTAGCAATTTCTATCCATTCGATCGGATTATTGTCGACAATTTCAGTATTGGTTTCTATATCATGGACTACAATATCCTAAAATACCAGAATTAACAAATGAAAAACACAAGAAAATACCCTTTCGGTCGGCTCTTCATCCAGTTCGATGGGTTCACTTCGTGATGATCTTCAGCAACGGTAGCAATTTCTATCGATCGGTTGGATTATTGTTGACAATATCAATATTGGTTTCTATATCATGGACTTCAATTTCCTAAAATATTAGAAGTCATAAATGAAAAACACAAGAAAATACCCTTTCGGTCGGCTCTTCATCCAGTTCGATGAATTCACTTCGTGGTGATCTTCAGCAACAGTAGCAATTTCTATCGATTCGATCGGATTATTGTCGACAATCAGTATTGGTTTCCATATCATGGACTACAATATCCTAAAATACCAGAATTAATAAATAAAAAACATAAGAAAGCATTACCAGATTGTTTAAAATGCCTTCACTCGATTCGAAAGCAGCTAGTTTTAGACGAAAAATTTGATCAATCCTTTGCATTTTAGTCTTAAATCATAAAAATTAAAAGGGAACAAAGTTCGATCGTTGTGAAAAGTCCTAGAGCCCATTTTACCATACAATTCAGAATTATATCTTTAAAAAGTTGATCAAATAGTCTATTTTTTTACTTTTAGATATGATGACATCCAACATCGCCGTGAATCCGACCGCGAGAAGATTGCTCAATGGACAAATGCTATTGCTGATGCTCAAAGTGAATTGGAGATGCTCCGCGCTCGCTGGAAGCAACTTACCGATGAAGAGAAACGTCTCAATGGAGACAATGCTCGCCTCTGGGAAGAGCTACAAAAGGCTCGCAATGTAAGCAAATATAAAACTTATATTCAAACAAAACTTATTTTCTAGGACTTGGATGAAGAAACCCTAGGTAGAATTGACTTCCAAAACCAAGTTCAAACACTCATGGAAGAGTTGGAGTTCCTTCGCCGAGTACACGAGCAAGAAGTCAAGGAGCTTCAAGCGCTCTTGGCACAAGCCCCAGCTGATACCCGTGAATTCTTCAAGAACGAACTGGCCTTGGCTATTCGTGATATCAAGGATGAATACGATTATATCGCCAAACAAGTATTTTATAATATCTAGTATGATTGAAAGAAAAAATTAGGGCCGACAAGACATGGAAAGTTGGTACAAGCTCAAGGTCTCTGAGGTACAAGGAAATGCCAACCGGTCTGCCATGGAGTCCAACTATCAACGTGAAGAAGTCAAACGTATGCGTGATAACATTGGAGATTTGAGAGGAAAATTGGCCGATCTTGAGAACAAGAATGCTCAGCTCGAAAAGGAAGTCCAAAATCTCAACTATCAAGTATGTTGGCTATTTAACAAGTTAGCAATTTGAAAACAACAACTTTAGCTCAACGACGATCAACGACAATACGAACAGGCATTGAACGAACGAGATGCCACTCTTCGCCGCATGAAGGAAGAGTGCCAGAGCTTGGTGGCTGAGCTCCAGGCTCTACTTGACACCAAACAAATGCTCGATGCTGAAATCGCCATCTACAGAAAGATGCTCGAGGGCGAAGAAAGCCGGTTTGTTATCCCATTTCATAACTTTTGACAAAAAATGCATTTATAGTGTTGGGCTTCGTCAAATGGTCGAACAAGTGGTCAAGACCCACTCGCTTCAACAACAAGAGGACACAGATTCGACGAGAAACGTTCGTGGCGAAGTTCAGACAAAGACCACATTCCAACGCTCTGCCAAGGGCAATATTACCATCAGCGAATGTGATCCAAATGGAAAATTCATTACGCTCGAGAATACGCACCGAAGCAAAGTAAAAACTATTCAACCTTGAGTTTTTTAAATTGCCGAGAAGAAAATGAACATTTTTGAGAAAAAGTCCAATCTCTCTCCCCCCCCCCAAATTTGGATCAAAAATACAAAGCCGTTAATCGGTATAATCTTATTTGGGGAGAAAATGTTCACATAATTGCAATACCGGTTCCTTTTTTATGTCTTTACTCAACAAAGCCGAAAATGCACACACATAGTGATGTTCAATGTGATCATGATAAAAGGGTGTGATAAGTGAGGAGATAACGCATTTTGATAACAGTGATAACGTTATCACTAGTGCTGTAAAGTGGTAGTAGCACAGGTTTTTGAACCCCTGCCCGATCACTCAAAACGGTTTTTCTCGGGACCTTTAAATTCTTTTCACCTAATTTAAAAAGTATTCGTGAGAGGAATAGTAGCCGCACAATCGATTAAATTTTGGAAGATATACCCCCGTAAATAAATTTCCTACGCCACTTTGATGTTGGGGGTACCCCTCTTTTCCGCAGGATTTTGTCCAAAAATCTTGGGGTAGGGGGTCAGGAATAATTTTTTAGCACCTGAAACCATCACCAATCGATTCCCCGGTTGTAAAAACCCCCCTATTTAGCGATTTGAGGTGAATCTGGGTTGATCTGGATGTTGTAGATGCGTTAATGTGGTAGGAGAGCAGGGGTGATAACGTTATCACTGTTATCACATTAAGCCTGTTATCACACTCACCCTCATTGATCACTTTGGACATCACTAACCACACATACTTGTCAAAAAATGAGAACAATAATAACTAGGACTGTGCGCGGGCGGGACCCCATCCCACAAATCCCGCCCGCACCATTTTTTAAGAAAAAATCCCGCACGCACATTTTTGAAAATCCCGCCCCGCAAATTGAATAATCCCGCGATGTCTTTTTTCATCGAAAATTTTGCAAAATTGACCGTTTTTAAGTGATTTTTTCATTGACATTTGACCATTTTTAACCAAAATTTTCACTTTTCGGGTCATTTTTTGCTTAAAACTCTTGTTTATTCTACAAAATTTTTATCATTTGGAAAAAACTAACGATTTTATACATTATAAATGCATTTATTGTCTTAACCAATTTTTTATCAACAAAATTTAACCTTTTTAACCCCGCGGGATCCCACCCGCAAGCTTTTAAAAATCCCGTCCCGCAAAAAATTTTTGAAAAAATCCCGCCCGCAGGCCAATGCGCAGCCCTAACACATATGAAAAAATCAAATTTATGACGAAAAACGTGTGTAAAAGTATAAAAAACGATCAACTTTTAGGATGAAAATGTTGGAGAATGCAAAATCAAACGAAAATTGGATAGCCGACGTGAAATTACTTACACGGTTCCATCAAACATTACTATCAAGGCAGGCCGTACGTTGAAGGTATAGTTTCGTTTTGATTTTTTTCACTTGAACATAAACAAATTCCGAGCCTTGCTCGAAATGTGCAACTTGTTTTCATGCTTAAAATTTCAGATTTATGCTCGTGATCAAGGCGTTCACAGCCCACCAGATTCGTTGGTGTTCGATGGTGAAAACACATGGGGTATTGGGCAAAACGTTGTCACATCTTTCATAAACAGAGATGGTGAGGAGCGTGCCACGCACACGCAGAAAACTCTCCAGACTGGCCAGTAGTCACCAACCGTGATCCTTTCATGAAGAAAACAAAAATCGTGCCTTCCTTTTTTGTTAAAAACATAAAACGAGTTCCTCAAATTTTTACCTTTTTGTACTTTTCACTTTCTCGCTCGGTGATAACACGAGAATAATGATATGAGTATATAAAACTTTAAATAAAATTAGAAAAATTTAAATATTACTCATATCCATAAATTTATAGCAGTTATAATGATATATAAGAAAAAAACACATTGCTCTCTTAATTGTGCTGCCATTTTTTTTTAATTGTAAAACCTTGCTCCACCCACGGCTATTTTCTTTTCAAAGATACTACAGGATGTTTCAAAAGTTCTGTCACAACATTTTTTTCTGAATTATAACACAACAAAAACAATATCCACTTTTCGTCAAACTTGGCGCTCTTGGGGGTTTCGTATGGAGGACCGAGTCCCGTAAGGCACCATTTATACTTCCGTCGCGACAGTGCATTTTTGTGTCATACGACACAAAATGCACTGTCGCAACACGACGGAAGTATAAATGGTGCCTAAGAATTGAGTGTTGAAAAATTGGCATCATTTCTCTCGCCGGGCCCTAATGACATCAGTACAGGGCCATAGTAAATGTTTCATCGCTCCATTCTTGCGAAAATCGGTTCCCCCAAAACCCTCTAATTTGTAGAAAGTGGGCATTGTTTTTGTTGTGTTCATTCAGTAAAATGTTGTGACAGAACTTTTTTAGCACCCTGTACAAACAGTTAATATAGTCTACTTATTTCCCATTTTCTTTTTGTCTCTTTAAAATATATGTTTTTAAAATAAATTTTATTTGGTTGATTTTTTAACAAAATGTTTTTTACGAGAGGGAAAAATGGACTACATTTGGCTCTTCGCTAAACCCCGCAGTAAAACATGAGAACCAGGAGGCGAAAAAGGAGTTCCTTGTACGAGATACAGTCTTCGCCTGGAGCCGAGTTTTTAGTTCGTTCGAAGATTCGCCGATCGATCGGATGAAGTTTCGCCTATATAGTAAAACGGCATCCAACTTTTCCGATAAGACTTTCTAACTTGGGAGAAATCGGGGTCGGACTATGGGTGACTCAGGAAAAATGCCAATTTTACTTTTTTTTCGCGATATCTTTTTTTCCTGGAGGATTCACTCAAAACTAAGTGGAGTCGAGGAACTAAGTGGGCTCCCTGTATAAAAATTTTGGCCTGAAGTCAACTCCTTCGAGGAGATCTGCCACTCTTGGGTACCTCCAAAAACCCGGTTGTTTGCATTCGTACTGGGCTATCTCCTCGAGGAGATGCGGGATGGCTCTGAAGTTTGAATATGTTTTAGCTCTAACCCACCGCAACATCTTAGCTCAGGTTTGGTTTCAATCTGAGGTACACCCTAACGTCGTGACTTATTGCAATTTCACGACTGCTAACGTCGTGAAATGCGTTTCACGACTGATAACGCGCACCCTAACTAAGCCCATGCACATCAGACCAAACTAATGGAAGTTTAAAAAAACTTGAAATCGAAAAATCTGAATTCTGGGAACGATTATATGGGTCCTGAATATGATAATTGTAAAAAAATTTGAAACTTTTTCTATTCACCCGACGAGGTATGATCAAAAAGGGGTTTTTTTCCTTTGAAAGATCATTATATTTTGAGTGCCTAGATTTTAAGCCTCTGTATAATCCATTTCAACCCACAATTCTAATTCCCCGACCCCGGTAAGATGGCAGGCAATATTAAGTTTTACAGGTCGAAGGTTCGAATCCCCTTAAATAAGTTGGGCCCACAGGTTCGATCCCCGAAGGTGTAAAACTTTTGAAGTTCAAAAAATTCTTTTACAAAAAATGGAGCAAAAATTTTTTGCTCCATTGTTTGTAAAAGAATTTTTTTAAAAATAAAAATTTTTGCCCTAATGGGATCGAACCTGACGGTCTACACGTTGCTTAACTTGCCAGATCGGACGGGATCGCTCTTTATCGGGGTCGGGGAATTAGTTTTGGAATTGTGGGTTGAAATGGATTTAGTGCAGTGGTGAAGCCTTCAGCCCTTGCACTACAATGGAGACTGGTTCGACTCCCAGCTTCGTGATAAGTTTTTTGCTCAAAAATTTTTTTCGATTTTTTTAAAATTTAATCAAAATTTGCAGGATTTAATTTAAAACTGTTTAGGGGGAGGGATATCATCTTATTGTGACCTTAGGCTGCAGATCAACAGGGTGGATATCCCCCGGCGCAGTCGGAGAGTATCATCCTATGACCGCCCGGGCGGCAAGAAATAACTTTTCGAACTCCGTATTTCGACGATTTGTAAGTCAATTTCCATCCGTCTGACAAAAATTTTGTATAGAAAAATATTCTTCGCGTCAAGATGTATCCGATTCTGTGGTCGATGCCGTGTTTTGGGTTGATCGAAGCCGAGGGATAGTCAATTTTTTGACATAGGGGTAAAAAAGGGACCTCTTCACAAAAATGCACTGTAGTCATAGGATGATACTCCCCGACTGCGCCGGGGGATGCCCACCCTGTTGATCTGCAGCCTAAGGTCACAATAAAATGATATCCCCCCCCTAAACAGCTTTAAATTAAATCCTGCAACTTTTGATTAAATTTTTAAAAAATCGAAAAAAATTTTTGAGCAAAAAACTTATCACGAACCAGTCTCCATTGTAGTGCAAGGGCCGAAGGCTTCACCACTGCACTACAGAGGCTTAAAATCTAGGCACTCAAAGTATAATGATGTTCCAAAGGAAAAAAACCCCTTTTTGATCATACCTCGTCGGGTGAATAGAAAAAGTTTCAAATTTTTTTTACAATTATCATATTCAGGACCCATATAATCGTTTCCAGAATTCAGATTTTTCGATTTCAAGTTTTTTATTTTTGGTCTGATGTGCCATGGGCTTAGTTAGGGGTTTGACTGTATAGGCTTTTTAGAAAATTTGATGAAAAAATTTTAGCCCTACTAATTGCGGCAGCTAGTAGTACCAAATTTTTGTGTGCCGTATTTGAATCTCTTACATGATAACAAAAGGACCTTTTATATAAAAGTCATAACTATTATCAACGCTTGAAAGAACACTCATTCTAGTTTATTGCATTTGTTTATTGCATGCTATTAAATCCAACAGATCTTTTATATTAACCATTAAATTTGTCATCGAAATCATTCGATTTATCTCTGTCTGAATGATCGATTGCAGAAAAAATGCTGTTCATATTCAAGAAAAAACAACAATTACGCTGGTCATATGGAATGGGAATAGTCAAATCTATTCGAAACACGCGTCAGTCAGTGCACATCAAGTGCTTTGTCTCTTCCTCGTCTAAAATGACGTTTCATTTGCCATGTGCTTCGTTCTCATCGAGTGCTTCCGCAATTCTTTATTTCAATGTGGGTATATTTACTCCTTTCTTTTTCGTGTATTTATCGGTTGATGTACATTTCGAAAGTAAACATTTCGGAAGTGATAAAAAAAATATAAAATTTTTGATCTAGTGGGGTCGAACCTGCGGGCCCAAGTTGTTTATCTTGCCAGATCGGATGGGCTGCGCTTTGGACGAAATGTATATCAACCTATTTATCTCTTTTCCTTGTTTACATTACAGAATCTTGCTAGTACCAGAACAATTTTCACGGACAATTTTTTTAATATTTCAACATTTTTCATTCTTTTTTTTAGTAAATATGTACTAAATATCTTTTAAAAAATGAAATATAAAAGACTTGAAATGAATTGCTAACGGAAAATATTTTAAAAAATTGATGTAAAAAATATATAATTCCGTGAAAATTGACCCGAATCGCTTCCAGGGCTCCCAAATTTTATGCAGCCCGTCCTACCGGATATGACGTACAGTTTGTTTTTTTTCAAACACGTGCTTTGAAAATTTTGGTTATTAGAAGAATATTACGCCTTAAATCATCGTCATGTGACTGAGAAAATGAACAAGCCTTTTCGTCCAATGTCCTGCCTTCACATACTTTATTCCATGGCTGGAATGGATGCGAGAAATGAGAAACGCGTGCTGTCGCTTTTTCATTTAACAAACTACTAGTGCCAGTCTCTCCTCAGTCCCATTGAATCTTTGGTCCGTTTCGATTTTAAGCACATATTTAGTTTTATCATATATTGTTCTTTGTTCCTTTTTATATTTTGATCTTCATTGACCCTTGTGTTGGTTTTATTTTAAGAGAGAATGTTAGCAAACTTTCCAAAGCCTGGTCAGTGACGTAATCAGAAATTTCGTGGGAGGGGGGACATTACTTTTGTTCCCCAAGTTATTTTTTTCGCGATTTTTTCAAATTTTTCCAAAAATTGCCTTATCCCCCAAGGTGATTTTTTTCGCAATTTTTCCAAAATTGTCAAAAAATCACCTTGGCCCCCCAAGGTGATTTTTAAGCTGAAAATGCCCAGAAAATGAAAAATTTTGGTGAAAAAATAGCAGATTTTGGACATTTTTGGTTGAAAAATGGGAAATTTTGTGAAAAATTGTAATGAGGACATTAAGACTTGAAAAAAATTTTGGGCAAAAATATAAGGGAGGACCATTAGGGAAATTTTTTCATTTTTTCCAGTAAGGGGGACACCTGCCCCCTCCCCCTTTGGTTACATCACTGATCCTGGTTCCAGTTTTTAATTTCTTCAACACGGGAATTTTTTCACAAAAAGTGATGTTCTACAAAGTTGTTCGTCTTGATCTCAGGAATTCAATGAAACAAAAAGTTAGCCCAAATGGACTTAAGATGGCCGAGATATGGCCTTAAAACGAAAAAATACGGGTATAAATCTTGTGAGGCCTGTAGAAAAAACTTTGTTCCCGGCTCGGAAAAAGTCAGCACGGTGGGATACTAGTCTATCCATCTAACATCGCCCGATATGCGATTTGGTCATAGCTGCGTTTTACTATGTTGAACATACTTTGTAAATTCGAGAGTGAACAATTTGTGCGCCAAGTGCTCGGAAGCGCCTCTCGGAGAGCTCAAGTGCGCCGCTTGGTGCGTTCGGAAGAGGCCAGAGGGCTCGGTTTCCAGTTTATTTTCTCAAAAAATTCACTAAAAATACCGGAAATTTACCGTTTTTACATTTTTTGCCCTTGGGGGTCCACAGCGAAAAATTCGATTTTTCGAAAAGTTCTCCTGATTTTTTTTACTCTGGGGGGTTTTCGGGTAAGGGGAACACGAATTCGAAGGAATTTTGACTGCAGGAAGGGGTCGAATCGGTTTTTTTAAACTGTAAATTTACATACGTGTAAAAAACTTTCTAGGTTTCGGAGCGCTCGGAGAGACCGTCGAGTGCCTCTGGCGCTCGGCAGTTTCTCCAAGCGTTTTTTTCCTACTATTGACTATATGTATTTACTATCATTCTTTTTTTAGATAAGAATCACATTTTGGATTTGCGGGTATTTACGTTGAAACAAATTTGCCTCAATTGTCTTTCATGGTTGCTCAGCAGTTTACTGTCCATTTCTCTGTGACAGTGCCGAATTATTTGCATGACTATGAATATGTTTTTGTCACCGGATCTGATTCACAACTTGGTCTTTGGGATCCCAAGTTAGCACTCAGGCTTGAGAAAAATGAAGAAGGGTAGGTTTTATTGGTTCAGGGTTCTCAGATTTTGAAATTTGCATAAAAATCGAGTTCAAGTTGAACCTATAAATGTTGAATTTTCAAAAAGTTCCAAAAAATACAGCAATTTGCGATTTTTTCAAGTTTTTTCATTTTCACCAAAATAATACTATAGAGATTTTCCTATGCGAGGAATCGATTGCGCGCATTGACAAACTTTGAAAATGCTTCCCTTACCCTGATTCAGGGACAAATTGCGTTTTTGAAACGAAAATAGTCATTTTTTGCATTTTCAAAAAATCTGATTTTTCCCTGAATCAGGGTCAGGGAAGCACATCAAAAACTAGCTCCTAATTGTCGAATTTAGATATTGGGTCAATTCTGTAACCTTGACTTCTGTCAACACCTTAAATTTCCGGTATTTCTTGGGATATTACTTGGAAAGTGATGCTACCAAACCACCGTCATTGATTATTTCTAAATTTGAAGCACACCTCCGACCGCGATTTGTTATTCCAACCGTTGAATCAAGAGATGGAGTTTGCAGGCTACGTGTGAACAATATTTTTGGGACATATGGTATGTCTAAAAAAGAGAGACACAAAAAGGGAGGCTAAAAGAATCACCAAATTCATTTTTTATTTAACAAAATTCAGCCCGACTTAAAGTAGGGGATAAACTTCGCAGCAGCATAGGGAGTAAACTTTGCCACAGCATCTCCGAAAAAATTTTTTGTGAAATTTTTGCAAAATGACTTTTTTTTAGGTGGTAATTTTATGTGAAAAATAAATTGCATGCATTCCCGAAGCTTGGAAATGCTTCCCTGATTCAGGGAAATAAGAGTAAAAAAATCCAAAATTTATATATTTTTGCTTCAATATACACTCTTATTTCCCTGAGTTAGGGAAACAATTTCAGGCTTCGGGAATGCGCGCAATCTATTTTTCTCATAAAATTACCCCCTAGAACAACAAGTCATTTTTGCAAAAATTTCAAAAAATTTTTTCGGAGATGCTGCTGCAAAGTTTTACTCTCCTTAAATCTTTCTATTTGTAGGTGAACGAGTACGAGTTGCAGATGGATGGATCTTAAATGACGAGCAAAATTCGATAATTTTGACTGTGACTGGCGAGGCATTGAAATTTTATAAGCAACGAAATGATCACCCAGCTTATCGCATAAAAATTGTGCCATTAGATCTTAGAAATAGAAACGTTAGTTTTACAGGAATTTACGTTCAGGCTCTAGATTTTTCGAAAAGAAAAACGGACTTTTTGAAGCAAATTTTGAAAGTTTTTGTTTCAATAATCCAACTCATCTTTCAAATTGGATGATTTTGGTGTCATTTTATTCTTAACGAGACGGAGCAATTGTTGTAATATATTTTTTAAGATAAATGTTAAATTTGTGGAAACAGCCAAGTTTTTAGAATGATTTTTTGTTCGAAAAATCCTAGAGCCTTAGTTCACATTTAAAATTTTTTATGAAATTAACAAATTAGTCATTTAAATTTTTATATGCAATCTTGGTAATTTATAGGATTCATTCATGATCGATGATAACGCCGATGATGATGGTGCAGCAGCAGACGAGCTCGATCCTCCTATTTTTCCCAGCTATTCACCAACGGAAATTGCGGTAAATATCATAATCAGACAACACAACTTACAATTATATCTTCCCTTCTTTATTTTCATTAAGTAAAGTTACCCCTTTGGTCGATTTTTTTTGAAGATGTTAACGAAATTCATACAAGGTTCGTTATAATCTCCAGAATTTATAGGCATCTCTGTTTATACGAGTTTTAGATTTATTTTTATCAACTTATGACAAAATTATAAAAAAATGCAGGGCAGGAAAATGTTAGCCCGGACAGACACAGTGATACACATTTCTCCCTTAAAGAATATAATAATTTTTTAAACCAAATTATTGCTTTTTAGCCTTTAACTCATGCCAATCCCAGATATCGTGATCAGACAGACTTTGGTGAAACGTTTCATAACGGCAAGGATTATTTCTTATTTCGAACACAATCAGTTGCCGTCGAATATCTGGTAGGTTTTAACATGGGAATACTTATTCAAATTTTATATTCAGTTATTTTAAAGCTATTTTGAGCAAAAATTAAAAAAAAGTTATTTATAAAAAGAAAAATTTTTATGTTAAATTATTAGCAAAATTTATTAGCAAAAAATTTTATTATAAACTTAGCTCAGTGGTAGTGCTTCAAGATTCGAGTCTCAAAGGTCTCAAGTTCGAATCCCACCTGAGTCGATTTGATTTTTGCTGCAAAAAAATTCTGTTAGACAAATTTAAAACAAAAATTTTTTAGTGTTGCTTCAGAATAGCTTAAAATAACAGAATTTATCGGAAATTTGAAGGAGTATTCCTGTGTTAATATTGGTGATTCATATTACAAAAAACTTCTTTAGGGTTTTCGGATAGAAGTTTATGTGGATTCAAAGCCTGGCAACAATCAAAGCAAACTTGTTGAACCGAGATTATTAGCCACAGCTTTTGCCTTACCGTCAACACTACAAGATGTTAGTATTTTTTAATTTAGGCTTTTTAAGATGACCTTTTTTTAGACTTATGGAAAGACTTCTGTTCCTTTGACAAAAAGAGGACTTCCGATTGGGAAAATTAATTGTAAGCTCTTTAAATTTATGCGAGTCTGTCGGAAAATGGGCTATCGAAATTTGAAAATAGTTTTGGGTTATTGAAACGAAAACTCTGATTCATGTTTTTGTTTTTATAACCCAAAACTATTTTTAAATTCAATAATTTTTGTGTCATTTTATTTGGCTTGGCGGGTTGCTCCGTCCCTAATTATAAACACGAACAAATAGAATTTTGAGGCTGTTCTTATTTCATTTTTCAGTTGGATATCTGTTTGTAAGGTCATTGGGGAAGCCACATCCACTCCAAAAAATGGACATTTCTTATGTCAAACATTGGAAAAAGTAAGTTGGAAGACTGTTTTTTAAGGTTTTGTAACCATTGTAAATTTATAGAAGGAGTAGAGCATTCGAAGTGGGCCATCGTGGAATGGGAAATTCTTATACCAAGTAATTTTGATTCTATAAAAAAAGTTATTGTATAAATTGATGAATTCTTAAGATTTGCCGCCACACGGGAGAATACCATTCATTCTCTAAACGGAGCCGCTAAAAATGGTGCCGATTTTGTTGAATTTGATGTGCATTTGACAAAAGATAAGGTTGATTTTTAATTTTTATGATTTTTTGAAATAGACATGGTACTATTTCGGGGACTCCAAAAAATTTTTTAAATGACATTTATTGGGGTAATTTTATGCGCTGAGTTCAAAAAAAGTATTCCCGAAGCGGTGAAAACGCTTCCTTTATTGGTTTATTGTTAAGAGTTGCTGACTTAGATTCCTAAATTGTGTATATTAGTCATGTGATTCTTGTTCATGATATAGCCCTAAAGAGGTAACTGAACAATAAATCAATAAAGGAAGCGTTTTCACGCTTCGGGAGTGATTTTATTGAACTCAGCACATAAAATTATCCCAGTAAATATCATTTTAAAAAATTTGTAAATTTCTTTTAGGGGCCCCGATTTCCGAAAAAGTATGTAAACATGTTTAGATTCCGATCATTTTCCACGATTTTCATGTGTTAGTAAATGTGGCTAAGCGTTCCCCAACGATAAATGGTAATCAATTCTTGGATTCGAACGAAATATCGAAAGGCAGCTCAGATTCTTCTCATGTTTTAGCTGTTAAGGATTTGAAGCAACAGCAATTAAGACTTTTACATGTAAGTTTTGTTGTTGATTTGAGTGTTAGCTAAGGCAAAACAGATGGGCTATTCAAGTCTGGGGCTCCACTAACGTGAAAAAATTTGAATTTTTTTCAGAAAATTACCTCTTTATCGTAATTTTTAACGGAATCCAAAAACGCACACGCCCAAAGACATGACTGTCAATCACTCGATGAACTTTGTCGGAGCTTACACCCAAACGATTGAATCGACTTGGAGCAAGTTATAGAAGATGATGATCAAGGAGTCCAACGGACTCAATGTGGACAATGACCGATATGACGACTACCTACATGAGTATATGAGGTGCTTGCAGTTTGGAGGCAGAGCCCAAGTTTCCTATTTTCTTTGGAGCCAGATCGTAGCGTTGTATCTTTGCCCTTCACTAAGTGCATCGATTTTCTCTTATTTCAACGGGCTACATTTTGAACAAGAATCAGATGTTATACTATTAAACTTTGCTCGAAACAGTGTCAGGGAAGTGTTTTTATGTTTGGGAAGTGCGTTTTTTGGATTTTTTGTTAAAAATTACTCTAAAGGGGTCATTTTCCGGAAATTTTTCGCGTCGTTGGGGTTTCCAGACTTGAATAGCATCAAACAGATTATCTCGATTTATAGGGAGCTAAAAAAAATTTAAGCTTTTTAGTTGGATCATGTGCGACACCAAGCTGAAATAAATAAAGATGGTATAATTCGGGTAACGCCACAAAATGACGAAGAAGCCACTATGACGTATTGATTGTGTACTGTTAGCCATTTCCTATACTTTATTTATAGACCATTCCCGACATTAGAAGAAGCATTTCGACTTGTTTCACCAGATGTTGGCTTCAATATAGAGGTTAAATATCCGATGCTCCAATTGGATGGAGAGCATGAGTGCGAGAACTACTTTGAGAGAAACGAATTTGTCGACTTTATATTGAGCGATGTGAGCTTGGATTTTGTTATACTCGAGAAAATATGCTTTTAGGTATTAACTCACGCAGAAGATAGAAGGATTGTTTTTTCATCGTTTGATCCAGATATTTGCACTATGTAAGTTGTTGTCCAATCTAATTTTTTTTTAAATTTGATCTTCATTCAAAAGTAATTTCGTAAAACATAAACAATTATATGGATGAGCTTATACAGGATGAGCCAAAAAACCTTATTTTTGTGAAAAATTTTCAAAAATCATCTATAAGAGGTATTTTCATACTTGCACGCATCAAAAAACCTTGAAAATGCTTCTTTTTTTGTTTTTTGAAAAATTTTTGCGAAAAAAACGCTAAAGTATGGTTGTTTGACTCACCCTGTACAATTGCTTTCTAATTTAGAAATCCTAAATACATATTTCATGTACCATTTAAGGATTTCCTTGAAACAGAACAAGTACCCAGTCCTATTCTTGTGTGTCGGAGCTAATACGAAGCATGTGCCATTTGTTGATGAGCGAACATGGACATCATTGAAAGCTGTACACTTTGTTGCTGGAACTGGCTTATTGGTATGTGTCTCAATTGCTGCATGTAGTGTGTGATAAAATTGTAATATTGTAGGGTGTGAATTTTCATTCTGAAGACCTATTAGTCGACCCAAGTCCTGTGATTGAAGCCAAGCAGTTCGGATTAGTAACATTTGTATGGGGTGATGAAGTATGTTTTTTATTTTTTTCTATTGATGAGACGATTGTATTTTTTAGCTATGTGATATGAAGCATGCTGATTATTTCAAGAAAGGATTGCTTGTTGAAGGATTAATTTATGATAGGTATGTTTTTCCTCGATGAAAAATCGAATTTTCTTATCCGCGGGGAACTCATGCTTTGTGAACACCCTGTCTTTTTTATGTACTGAAATTTGAAAAGTGATCAATTTCAAAATTTTTTCTCATTTTTAGAATTGGCGAAAATGAGTCTAGAAATAATGTATTCATGCTGGAGAAAGATGTGAAAAAAGCTCTGTTTTCGAAGAAACCATCGTCCCCACCAATATTACAGAAGCGATATTATTCTTTGGATAAACTGAACTTATTTTCATCCGTTGATTGGCCGATGTTGAAGGAGAACGAAAAACAGAGTGAGGTCTTCCCTCATAGCCTTAGTTATAAACATGGGTTGTTTGTAACCAGAGATATATAACTTATTGAACCTAGTTGTATTTTCATCTATAGAGGGTGAGCCACAAAAAGCCATACTTTTGCGTTTAAAAATTTTCAAAAATTGCATGAAAATACCCCTTATAAGTGATTTTTGGAAAAAAATTTTTGATAAATTTTCACCAAAAAACGCAAAAGTACGGGTTTTTTGGCTCACCCTGTAACATTTGCCTTATTTTATATTGAAAATTTTTATTAAAAGGAGAGAACTTTAGGAGGAAATTTTGACAAAAGTTAGGGGAATATGTGGAGGCAATTTATTTTTCAAATTTATATTGACTCAACGATTGAAACTCCATATAAATTACTCAAATCTAAAAGAAACTATTTTTTTAAATATAAATTCTTGGGA
Source organism: Acrobeloides nanus (assembly GCA_900406225.1). Lineage (NCBI taxonomy): Eukaryota > Metazoa > Nematoda > Chromadorea > Rhabditida > Cephalobidae > Acrobeloides > Acrobeloides nanus. The sequence continues at coordinate 5,653 of OZJO01028038.1, read as the reverse complement.
TTCAAAACTTGATGTTCTTTACGGGAGTTACGCTACTTACTTCTCATTTTTAGGAAGAAGGACACGGAGCATATAATTTTAAAATCGTGTCGTATGTATCTAGGTCTTTATTATTTATGATGACATTGTATTGGATCGTTCGGAAAACAGCCAGCTTGTGCAGACTCAATCGTATCGTTATAAAAATGACTCCTCTGGAGGTTTTTTGGGGAAATCGATCGATCGACATTGCCGAAACGTGAAATGGTCTGTGTATTGAAACGAAAACCTGAATTTCAGGAATTTTTGAAAAATTCCTCCGCTAATCAATAGAGCGCGCATCGAAAAACGGATACCCCCAATTTTGGCGACCCTACATCTCGCCCAAAATCAGCTCGGCCAAACGACATCTCGCCCAAACTACAACTCGGCCAAACGACATCTCGCCCAAGCTACAACTCGGCCAAAACACAACTCGCCCAAACTACAACTCGGCCAAAATACAACTCGGCCAAAATACAACTCGCCCAAACTACAACTCGGCTTGGCCAAAATATTCCTCTCATCGAGTAGAGTCGATTGGTATAGGCGAAAAGTATTTTGGCCAAGTTATAGTTTGGGCGAGTTATGTTTTGGCCGAGTTGTAGCTTGGGCGAGATGTCGTTTGGCCGAGTTGTAGTTTGGGCAAGATGTCGTTTGGCCGAGCTGATTTTGGGCGAGATGTAGGGTCGCCCCAATTTTCGTGAAAAACAAATTCTTCGTTTTTGAGGACAAGTAGTTCAAAGTTGGCTAAATTCGGTCAATTTATGCAAATATCATTTTTATCAAACTTTGAACTAAATTTCCTCAAAAACGAAGAATTTTTTACACGACAATTGGGGCTATTACCTTTTTTCGATGCGCGCTTTATCGATTGGCGGTGGAATTTTTCAAATTCAGGTTTTCTTATCAATACAGACTATTTCACGTTTCAGCAATGTCGATCGATTCCCCACATAGAATTCCCCCCCCCCCTCTCCAGGAGAGTCATTTTAACGATACGATTGAATTTTTGCAAAGTCGGTTATTTTCCTAACGACCCAATATTTGTTTATTAGAGCTTTTAAGTCATATCTGTCTTTTTATTTGAATAAACTTAAAGCTATTGTACATAGAATAAAAATTGATAAATAACCCGTAATATTTGAGTGCATCTATATAATCGGATAATGGAAAAACTTAATAGTTGAAAATTTTTTGGCATGAATTTGGTATCATTCGATTGCTACGAAATCCAGCTTTCTAACGACACCAAAACTATCAGAATTGGCTGTGCATTTCCGGAGAAATTCTCAAAAACATAAAAAACGTTTCGAAACATCAAGCGACCAATTCTGTTAATCCATTATCCAACTATAAATCATCAAGGCACTGATTGAAGTAAATGGTTGTTTGCAGCGGACGGCTGCCTCGAAAGTACATATTCGGGAAGCGGGGCAACTACTTTCCTAAATCCAGGTGCTAGACTGGGATCGGTTCGAAGTAGACGATACATAAGAGAAAAATTGGACCGTGTTCGTGTATAGCGATAACAGATCAATCCGAATATTAGGTATAGCAATACTATGGCACTAAAAAGGAATATATAGCCTTTTTGATAAGTTTAGCTCATACAGTATCCAAATTTGGGGGGGGGACCGCCTCCTGAATACTCTGATTTATCTTGTAAACCTTACCTTGTAAAGAGACATCCTATTAGGAACCATAGTACACCGTTCCGAAAATATGTTGAGCACATATAAGAAAATGATGAATCTGGAAAAATTCTTGAATTTGGTTGCTTATTAAGCTGTGTTGACATTTTCGAAGCGAAAAAACGCTTCCTTGATTCAGGGAAGGATTGTGTATTGAAGCGAAAAGTCACAAAATCGCATTTTTATGACTTTTCGCTTCAATCAAGAAAGTGTTTTTTCGCGTTAAAAATGTCAAATTCGGATTCCCTGCATGTTTTTACCCCTAGAGATATCATTTTCAGAAAAAATTTTGGTCCCCTTATTGTGTAGTAGTTTCAAAATTTCAATGTTTCTTGAAAAAATTTCCCTCCTGGGCTCTGCTCTTGATGTGAAAGCTACCTTCATCTATTGTAATAGAATCGATAGGCACACCAAGAAAGATCTTCGTTTTCGTTCGTCCAGCTAAATTCGTTTGAACACATTCGTAAAATCCTGAATCCGATGAGCTGTATCTGCGAATAAGAAGTGATCCATTCGAAAGCACTTCAATCCTGCTCCCAGAAAAATCGATGGGTTCTTCATTGAAGAGCCAAGATATGGCTGGTTTTGGAAATGCATCGACCGCTGGACAACTGATCCAAACCGAGAAATCTCGAATCGGCTGATGAGGTTTGACTTGAGGTAGAATATTTGCTGGCAGTGGATCCAAATAAGCGACACGAATCTTGGTTATTTCGCTAAGCTGACCATTATCAGCACGCTGGCACCAGTATTCTCCTTCATCACCTAAAAATGGGAAAGTTATCGGGAAATTTTGCATACAACACATTTACCATTCGACACCTGTGGTATTATCAAAAAGCCAAGCTCGGGAATTGGCTGATCAATAGCAAATTTTCTTCCTTCCAATACAACATTGGTTTGGCTAAAACTATTCATTAAGACCAGATGACCACATTGCTCATAATGAAAAGTGTTCGATTTCCGATGGGGGTAAAAAACTTTTGATTTTCAAAAGAAAAATTGATTTTATGGAGCAAAAATTTTGTGCACCCTAAAATAAAAAACAATCTTTTGAAAATCACAGTTCTACCTCCACCGGAGATCGAACCTGCTGGCGTAACGTTGCTTAACTTGCCAGATCGGGTGGGCGGCTTCCTTAGCCACTAGGTTATGGAGGGTAACCAATTTTTTGAACGATGCGCGGCAAACGGGGTATAGAATACGACTTAGCTCCCCAGGATCTTCAAAACGAGTACCATATCATGGGATTTGGGGGGGGGGTCCATCAAAAGCCCCAAGACTAAGCCCAAGCCTGTGCCTAAGCGTTATCACTAATTCAATGTATAAAGTGCAGAAGAAGATTTTCGAATGTTAACTAATCCTTACCCAGTAACTGTGGCAATTTGTTTTCCATTTTTGAACCAATAGGCGAGCTGTTCAGAGGCACTATGACTAAATACTGGGTCACAGGTGAGCACAGTTGTCGACAATCTAGGAACTAGCATTTCGTTCACATTTTGTTTCGAAGCTAGATCTTCAGATTTGGCTAGTTGTGCATTTATAGGCGATTCTTAAATTAAATCTATTGTTACAAACAGCAAAAGCATAACACATTTTGTACTACTACACAATAGGGGCCCATCCACGTGAAAATTTTTCTGGAAATGATCCCTCTAGGGGTAAAAAAACATGCGGGGAATCTGAATTTGACATTTTCGAAGCGAAAAAACACTTTCTTGATTCAGGGAAATCAGGAAAGCCTATGTATTGAAACAAAAAGTTGAAAAATAGCATTTTTGCAACTTTTCGCTTCAATACATAGACCTTCCCTGAATCAGAGAAGCATTTCCTCGCTGTAGATCGAGCGCCTATGTCGCTCGGAGCGCATTCGGCGCTCTCGATTGGATCTCTAAGCGGCGCTCAGGGATGTGCTAAGTAAGGGCTCCCACTAATTCGTAAACAAACTTACTAACTAAGAAAATATAAAAAGGTAATACTATAAATAAAGAGATCATTTCATATCAGCAAATATAGAAAATTTTTGAAATATAATTGTATTTCTTACATCTAAAAATATACACAGATTGTCAGTAAAATTTAATTTACAGGATGTATAAAAAAAACCGGAATTTGGGCAATTTTTTCATGTTTTTCGACCCGGAAATTTTTTCCAAAAATGACCCTATTAGGGGTAGTTGTATGAGAGGAAACGATTGCGTTCATTTCTGAAGTTTCCCTAACCCTAAATCAGGGGAATCGGAGTGTGTGTATTGAAGCGAAAATTGAAAATTTTTAGATTTTCTGTCTAAAAATGACTTTCTGGGAGTAAATTTATGCGAGAAATCGATTGAGCGCATTCCCGAAGCTTGAAAACGCTTCCCTGATTCAGTGAATCGGGGTGTATGTATTGAAATGATGATCAATTTTTTTCAATTTTTCTTTAATTCAGGATCAAGGAAACGTTTTCAAGCTTCGGAAATGCGCGCAATCAATTCCTCACTTAAATTTAACCCCCCGAAAATCTTAAAATTTTCGATTTTCGCTTTAATACATACACTCCGATTCCCTGATTAAGGTCAGGGAAGCGTTAGAAATGCGCGCAATTGATTCCCCGCATAAAATTAGCCCTAATCGAGTCATTGTTGGGAAAAATTTTCGGGTCAAAAAAACATGAAGAAATCGCCCAAATTCCGGTTTTTTGAAACACCCTGTAATTTAGATATAGTCTATAATCTATCCACGACTCGTTTTATAACTTTGTAAAAAGTCGAAAGCATGACCATTATTTCATGAATCTACTCATGGATCTCTTGTCGGCACATTCGTAAAAAATTTTTGGGTCGACCGGCTGACTAAAGTCATAAAAAGGGATTACGACTCATGGAACTTATGCAAACGAAAAAAGCCCATGAAAAAACACGAGCTATTTTTCTCACTAGAAAACCCATCTCCAGACATTTTATCGCAATTTCATTTCATTTTGTGGCGTTTTTGCCAAATCCAATTGGGAATAACGAAAAGAATGAGATTATTATAACTAGGCTATTAGCATTTTTTTAGAAGAGCAACAACAAATCCTGCTTTGTTGGGAGAGAAAGAGAAAAAATGTTGTCTTAAAAAGGAATGTTTTTCTATAAATCACCAATGTCAACACTCAAGAAAAGATTCGAAATGGACTGTCACTAACGTGTCCGGCAACTATGAGCTATGGGCGACGGAATGTGCGCTGCTCTTGTAGTGATTCCGATCTCATGATGAATGAAGTGATGGTATCAGATCAATGCCTTTGTCATGCAACTTGCACGGAAAAAGTAAATCGGGGACAAAAAATCTTATCAAATTTTTTTATAGGGTGAGCAAAAAATTGTACTTTTGCGTTTTTTGGCGAAATTTATTTTCAAAAATCACCTATTCTCGCATGAAAATACCTTATAGGTGATTTTTGAAAAAAATTTTCTGAAAAATTTTCATCAAAAAACGCAAAAGTACGGTTTTGTTGCTCACCCTGTAATTACAACAATTTGATAAATTTATGACGTCTTTTTAAAGTCTAGATCAGTGATGTCATGGAACCGAAAATCATATGGTTTAAAAGTTGGAATCAAAATCCAAAAAAAAAGTTCAAATTTAACCCCCCCCCCATGTCATTTTCTGATGTGGAGAAGGTCAATTTTCTGGGGTTTTCCTTGCAGTGACGTAGCCAGAAATTTATATGGGGGCCTGTCCCAAGAATTTCAAAAATTTTGCCTTGGTTCCCTCCCTTATGTTTTTTTCAAAAATTTGGCCAAAAATATAGGGAGGGGAGGGACCAAGATAATTTTCTTTCAAAAATTAAAAAAATCATCTTGGACCACACCTATGATTTTCACGCTGACAGGCGCGAAATTTTTACAAAAATTCAAAAGTTTTCTAAATAAGAACAATGCATTGTTCATCTCTTTTAAGCCATAAAATTTTTG
>OZJO01028036.1:0-14066 GCA_900406225.1 Acrobeloides nanus | reverse complement strand
TGTTGTATTCAGACCACAAAATTATCAAGAAAAGGCTGCGCTGAACAGAGGATGGTTGGATTCTTCCAGGTAAGGGTTGTGAACAGGGGTCCAAAGAACACAAAGGTCTATGGAAAATTTGGAATACAATGTGATCAGGAAAAGGAACACATATATATTATAAGTGTTGCATTTTTTCTTTTTTTAACCCCTTAGGCTTAAGTCTAGGCTTAGACTTAAGACTAACCCTAAGCCTAGGCTTAAGCTTACGTTTAAGCTTAAGTCTAAGCTTAGGCTTAGGTTTACGTTTAAGCTTAAGCCTAGGCTAAGGCTTAGGCTTAAGCCTAAGCTTAAGTCTAAGCTGTTAGTAACACTTTTTTATGTGTTCTTAACCTATTTTGGACCCCTGATCGCGAATGACTTACTTGAAAACATCCTGAATTTTAGATCACTCATGGAACAGGGAATCACTGAAGGAGAATTGATCTTGTTGCGATTTAAATTCATGAGCTTCTTTGATATCAATTCTAAAGTACCACTTTCCAAAAAAAGTTGCATACAAACTTGTTTTTAGTATGATCCTGTCCGAATCAATCAACTTTATGAACAAGCAAAATGGTCCATTCTCTTTGAGGAAATTGACCATACCGAAGAAGAGGCTTCACTTTTCGCAGCCTTACAGCTACAAGCAACATTGCAGTTAAACAATGCAGAAGAGAATGCACCAGAAAGAGACGAAGTTGATCAACTATTAGATGAATTGGTAGGGGGTGTTCAACTCAACAACATTTCCAAGGTGCANCACTTTTCGCAGCCTTACAGCTACAAGCAACATTGCAGTTAAACAATGCAGAAGAGAATGCACCAGAAAGAGACGAAGTTGATCAACTATTAGATGAATTGGTAGGGGGTGTTCAACTCAACAACATTTCCAAGGTGCACATTTTAGGAGCAAAATCTTGATGCCGCTGCCATGAACCGTCGTGATCTTACACATGTTCCAGAATTGTCCGAATATCTCCGATATTTGAAGTATAGACTTATATAAGAAATAGATATAAACCTTGGAATTACTACAGAATAGAGGGGGCCACGCATTTTTGCGACTTTTTTGCTTCAATACAAATACACCTTCCCTGAATCAGGGAAGCGTTTTTTCGCTTCAAAAATGTCAAATTCGGGTTCCCTGAATGTTTTTACCCCTAGAGGTCATTTGCAAAAAATTTTTCACGTGGGTACCCTCCCCCCCCCCTACTGTATAGTAGATCCTAAACCTAAACTCTTTTTAGGCCCAAGAAGATAGGCTTGAAAAACTTCCGCCGTGCCTATTTCACCTTTGTCGATCTTTACCTCAACTATTACAACACTGCCCAAGAAGCCAATGGACCTCCGGCGGGCCACTTTTCACTAAAAGGCTGTGAAGTCACACAAGACTTGAGTGTCTCCCAAGGAAAATTCCATATTAAACTTCAAGTCCCAACTGCAGAAGGAATGACCGAACTTATATTAAAATGTGATACCGAGTATCAGTATGCCAAATGGATGGCTGCATGTCGATTGGCATCAAGAGGAAAAACCATGGCCGATTCTTCGTATAATACCGAAGTCGAGGCGCTCAAGAAGACGCTTCAATTGCAATCAGGAAGTTGGTTAAGACAGAAAATACGAATAAAAAGTTCTTTTAGAAACTCAGAATGGCGTGCAATCGAAACAAAGAGTACCGTCGGTGCAATTGCCAAGTGATTTTAATGTCGACGAATTTGTTTCACAACGTTATGCTAAAAAACGATCGAAACAAACGGTTAGTTTTTTTGAAACAAATTATTGCATCAAAAATTTAAAAAATCGCAAAAACGATTTCTAGTGGTCGAGTGATCAACGCAGCTTGCACTTGAGCCCACAATTTCATCAAATTTAAAAATCGAACATTTCTTGGCCCCAGGGTGACCATTTTGGGCACTATAACTTTCGGCAATAGGAACGAATGCACCGCACACTTTTTTGAGGAACGAGCGCACAGTTTTTTGTTTTTGAAATAATTCAAAATTGACGTGGCGAATTCCGATGATTTTGGTGTCATTTTAAAGCTGGCAATCGTAGCAATCCAACGACGCCAAGATCATGGCATATCTCTTTATGGTTGCTGAGATATTTGATAAAATGTGAAAAATGTCGATTTTCGGACAAAAATTCTAAAAAATCGACATTTTTCACATTTTATCAAATATCTCAGCAACCATAAAGAGATATGCCATGATCTTGGTGTCGTTGGATTGCTACGATTACCAGCTTTACAATGACACCAAAATCATCGGAATTCGCCACGTCAATTTTGAATTATTTCAAAAATAAAAAAGTGTGCGCTCGTTCCTCAAAAAAGTGTGCGGTGCATTCGTTCCTATTGCCCCTATTTCATTGAATTGCTTCGTTGAATTTTTGAATATGCTTTGAACGAACTTTTCACGATTCTTTAAAAAATTGTTCGTGTTAAGTGTTAGTAACACATTGAATCTTTTATAGAGAGGAGAGGGGGCAAAAGTCCTTGGCTAAGGGGCGGTATACCCTCGCCAAAGGGGCAAAAGTCTTGACATTTCAAAAACGTGTTTTCTCGACAATTCTGGACGAGAAAACACCTTTTCATCGTTTTTGACAATGGCAGAACTTTTGCCCCTTAGCCGAAGACCTTTGTCCCCCCTGTATTTTATTCACTATTTTAGTTGCAACAAAGAATAGGGGATGCCCACCAAAATGTAAAGAACTTATCGAATGTAGAAGCAAAACTTCAATATATAAGAACTTGGGAAGCTCTGCCAGAACATGGCATTCATTACTTTATCGTTAAATTTAGGTAAATAATTACAGGATGGACTTTTAAAAACCGGAATTTGGCCGTTTTTTGACGAAAAAATTTGCGAAATTTTTTTTCAAAAAGTGATCTATTAGGGATAATTTTATGCGAGAAATCGATTGCGCGCATTGAAAAATTCTGAAAAGGCTAACTTAGCCATGGAATTGTCATTTTTTCGATTTTTTCTTCAAATTTTTTTTTTGCGAAAATCTGTTCTTTTCCGGTTTTTTAAAGTCCTTGTAGTTTTTTAAAGGTTGCATAAATTTTTGGAAGGTTGGAAATATTTCTGAAATTATGGAAGTATTTCCATCTTTCCGAAAATTTATTTAAACCCTAGTTTTTTATATAGTTTTATTACAAAAATTTATTCATTTTAAGCTTTAAAAATCTTAAAACCTCCACTATTTTTTACTCATTTTTATTAACTGAATCGTTTTAGAAATGCTCGAAAGCCGGAATTAATCGCTGTTGCCTATAATCGTCTAATGAAAATCAATAGTGATAATGGCGAGTCGAATAAGACTTGGAGATTCTCTTCGATGAAAAAATGGCATGTGAACTGGGAAATCAGGCATATCAAAGCCCAGTTCGACAATGATGATATCGAATTCAAACCTATATCTGCCGATTGCAAAGTAAGGAAGCAAAAATTCGATTTTTTAGCAAAAATTCAAGGATGTGCAAATTACAAAAAGTGCTCACCATTGTCATTGGCCAGAAATATGCGAATTTTGAGCACGAATATAAATTTTTCATAGTGACAATGGCATATATGCATAAAAGGGGAGTAAATAGCATCGTAATTATGGGGGAACCTCTCCCTCAAACCTGGAAAAATGAAAAATTTTCCTTTTGGTCCCCTTATGTTTTAGTCCAAAAAATTTTTTCGATCAAAAAATGACCAAAATTGGTCATTTTTTCAACAAAAATTGCAATTTGCTGAGTATTTTCAGCTTAAAAACGAGCATTTTTCAATCAAATTTTTAGCTTGCGGAGCTGTTTTTTTTGTTAAAAAAGGTCGAAAATTTTTTTCCAAAAACTCCCCCCCCCAAATCTGGACCAAAATTACGACGCTGGAGGTAAATTATAGTGATTCGTCGAAATCGCGATTTCGAAATTTAGGATTACAGTGCCCAAATCCGATTTTACAATTTTGAAAAATTGAAATTTTGATAAAAAAATTAATAAAAAAAATTTAAGGGTTTCCCTTATGTTTTTGCCCAAAATTTTTGTAAATATTTTTGAAAATCATAATGGTGTCTCTCATTATGATTTTTCACCAAAATTTTTTCATTATTTTCACTAAAAATGGTCAAAATTGTTAAATTTTCACTAAAATTTCTCATTATTTAAAAAAAAGAAAAATATTGTGCTCAAAATTCGCATATTTCTGCCAGGATTTTCACTTGTTGTAACGTGTGCAAATACAATTTTTTACTTGTAAATATGGTTTTTTTAGGTGGTTCATGAGTTTATCGGTGGATATATCTTTGTTTCTATGAGAAGTAAGGATCAAAAGCAGACGTTGGATGAAGAAGGATTCCATAGATTAACTGGAGGTTGGGCGTGAGTGCTCATTGATCGTGATTATGAAAAAGCCTAGATAAAATAGCCTTATTTTATTTTTTAAATTAATTTTTGCTCATTTTAGTGCCAACTTGTTTTAAAGCTATGCAATAGATAAAGTTCACGCCTAAATATACAGGGTGGCGCACAAAAAGCCGGACACTTAAAAGAATTTTTTTAACGTGTTTTTTGACAGTTTTCAATCGAAAATTCAAAATTTTCGACTTATTTCTCATCTTTTTTTGCTATTTTTGAACTTTTTGGTGAGATATGGGGTTTTAAGCAATAAACATAAAAGAATTCTGCTCTGCTATCATTCGAATGCATGAAATGGATATACTGTGAGGCAAATTGCAGAGATTCTCAGTGTTTTAAGTCTACCGTTCATGATGATTTTAAGACGTTTATAAAGTTGACACGAAACGATCAATCGTATTCTTTTTTTTTGAAAAAATAGGATCAATTGTTTTGATAATTAAAAATTTCATTGAAAATCAGGCAAAAGTTCAATGCCAACTTTATCGTGTCAACTTTGAGCGTCGATATTAAAGGCTTTTAATCATCAAAACGACAGAAGATGGTCAAGAGAAGTCCCATCTTTGGATGAAAGAGTTATCGAGCGTACTCAAAAGTCGGCTTCTGTGGGCAGCTAATACGCATGACACCGTTAGTGTGTGTCGAAGCAGGTGTTAAAATTGAACAATATATTTATCGAGAAATGCATGCTGCAAGATCACTTAATTTCTTGGGCTGAAGAACATTTTTGGTAAAGAATATTGGTGTTTTCAACAAGATTTTGCTGCTGCATACAAAGCTTATGACACTCAAATTTCCAGATTTCATTTCTCGAGATGAATATCCATCAAATTCACCTGATTTGAATCTGCTTGACTATTCTGTATGGAGCATTTTGGAAGCCAAAGCTTGCGCTAAGCCTCATAAAGACATCGAATCTTTAAAGCGTGCTCTGATCCAGACGTGGGATGAAATTACGCCAGAAATCTTAGCAACGATCGTAGATAACTTTCCAAAAAGATTAGAACAGTGTATTCAAGCATTCAAAAGAGGTCATTTTGAATGATTATTGTTGTTGGTTTTTGCTAAGTAAACTATATTTAAAATTTTTTAAGTGTCCGATTTTTTGTGCGCCACCCTGTAGGCATGAATTTTTTCGATATTACACTTTGTTTTTTTATTGTTATGCAATATTGCCGACGTTGCGATTCTGTGTGAATGAAAATGATTAGCAATCTGTATTTATTTTTAGAAACGGAATAAAAAATTTAAGTAAAATTTTGCTTATTAGATTTCCAAAAAAAGTTTTTATAACAATTACATAAACAACTACAATATAAAAAATAAGTGGTGTTTTATTTGGGTATATTTAGAACTTTTTTGGGTTTGAAAATGTTTAACAAATTCAGATTTTTTTCGTCCGTTTCAAATTTTCTAGTGAGTTGAAAGTTGGGTTTCTGTAGTGTACTTGATCAATAACCAAGACCTATACCAATAATGACTCTGAAAACTCTGAATTTCTCAATATTTTTCACATAAAGTTGAGATATGCAAACAGCTTACATTATTAATATCAATTTTCAAATCTATATCTGAACGATATTACAATTTTTAAGGCACAAATAACAAACAAAAAAAACAAGATCAGTTTAAAAAAATGATTTTCTAATAAATAATAAATACATAAAAGTTTGGGAAATCGTTTATCCGGTTGTTGAAGTCGTCTGATAACAAAGGTTTCCTGCCCCACAAGTAGCTCCAGCTGGACAAAGCCCATTCACACATGGGCCAATCACCGATCCAGCGCCAACAGGACAACAATACTAAAATAAAAAAGTATTTTGGTGTCGGGTCCAATATACGTGATTGGGGAGATATGTGAATTTTTGTTTTTTAGGTACACCCGATGGTTTTTCTGGAAAAAAATCTAACAGGAATTGGCTTTGAATATGGTTTTGGTGGCATAATAATAGCTCATGGTGGGTGTATTCTATATAAGTACCGAAAAATTTTTTTTCGAAAATCTATAAGGGGTATTTTCATGCGATTTTTTTTTTGAAAAAAATTTGAAAATTTTTCGCCAAAAAACGCAAAAGTACGATTTTTTGCTCACTCTGTAATAAACTTACATTATTTGTATTACAAGCATAGCCTGCTGGGCACATGTTGTTCACGCACGGTCCTAAATAATTAGATAGATAAAAAATTGTGCTATTGTGTATAGCATACCAGGGCTTGTGCCTGAAGCACATCTGCAACAGTAATTAGCAGTCGTACAGAAATATCCTTGACCACATAGGCCATTTATGCAGCCAGCTAAAACATGACCATTGTTACAACAACAGCAAAAGATAAATTGAAAAATCGAAAATTTTTTTTCAGGCAAAATCAAATCGACTCAAGTGGGATTCGAACCCGAGACCCTTAGACTAAATCTTCGAGCACTACCACTGAGCCAAGTTCACGATAAAAATCGGATTTTTCATTTTGCTTATAATTTAACATGAATTTTAAAAAAATTTACTTACCGACTGCAGCATCTCCAGAGCAAGCGGCTAAAAAATTGAAAATTAGGTACTAGTTGGGAACAGAGGACCACTTTTCGAAAAAAAATTTTTGAAAATGACTACTCTAGGGGGTAATTTTATTCGCTGAATTCGAAAATCGCACTCCCGAAGTTTGAAAATGCTTCCCTGGCTATATATTTGAGGTTATTTTAATGGGAAACGCATGCGTAGTTGGCGGGAAAATGTGAACTTAACATGAAAAAATCTTGTTTTTGGAGCTCAGGAAGCATTTTCAAACGTCGGGAGTGCGATTTTTGAATTCAGCGTATAAAATTACCTCTAGGGTGGTCATTTTCAAAAAAATTTTTTTCGAAAAGTGGGTTCGGTTCTCTGTTCCGAACTAGTACCGAAAATTATTTATATAGTCAACAATTTTTTGGCTACCACAGAACTTCTTATTGAATCAGGCAATATAGCTTTTTATGCATCCCTGCGTGGTCCTATGGCGGGAAAATTAGGATTAGCTAGTACTACTACAAACTACTACTACTAGTTAGTACTAATCCTGATTTCCCGCCATACGACCACGCAGGGATGCATCAAAAAGCTATATCCACGTTTCTTTTCGTTTCACTGTACACGTTGCTTGATTCAATAAAAAGTTCCATGATAGCCAAAAAACAATTTCGTCTATAAATTCTAAGCCCCAAAGCTTACTGGATAAATCGGTCTGTGGACAACAACAGCCATTTGAGCAGATTGATGTTACTTGGTACTGTTGACACTGATTATTATTCGTGCATGAAGAAAAACAATTCGAGGGACATCCGAATTGCCGCTTCGATCTGACTAAACTTGCAAATGGAGATCTTAACATGTGCTCGGTTTCGTTAAAATGTTCGGCATTGGACACGGAAATGTACGCACCAAATAAGAGGGCGAAAAAGGCGTATCGCATCGCTCTCACGTCGATTCTTTTTATCTTCATGCGGATTTGGTGGGTCTGAAAAGTTTTCTTTTAAACATTAGTAACGTATAAGCATTTCTTATAACTTAGTCAACGACGCGTAATATCTTTTATGGAAAATATATTTGTCCAACAAATGCTTTATTTTTATGCGGGGAATCGAGTGCGCGTAGAGTGAAAAAGCTTCCTTGACCCTGATTCAGGGAAAGTCGATACAAATTTAAGCACTTACTTTCCTGAATCAGGATGTGTATTGACACGAAAATGATTCGAATTTTCGCCGGAAAACCGACTATCTAGATGTTTTCCTAGGCGCCAAATCGATTGCGCGCATTTTTGAGGCATGAAAAAATTTTGATTTTGAAATCTTTTTCCGGGGATACCTCTCAGAGGGGTAACTTCTAGTGGTCAAAATCAAAAAATTCCTTCAATTTTTTTCATTCTTCGAAAATGCGCACGATCGATTCCCGCGCTTAGGAAAACCCCTAGATAGTCGATTTTCCGGCGAAAATTCGAGTTCATTTTCGCGTCAATACACCCACAACTTTCTCTGAATCAAGGTTAAGGAAGCTTTTTCATTCTTCGGGAATGAGTGTAATCGATTCCCCGCATAAAATTGCCCCTTTAAAGGACCAGTTTAAGTCTAGGCTTAAGCCTAAGCCCAAGCCTAGGCTTAAGCCTAAAACTTTTTGAAAAAACTATGAGTCCTTAAAAATTTTCGGCTCCAAAAATCATGATAAAATTCCGCGAACTTTTGGGAACAACCCAAAAATACCTGATGACGATTTTTAAACTATTCCTTAAAAGTTTGCGATGTGATTCTGTTACGAATTCTGTTAAAGTGGTCTTGACCAAGACTGAAGTGGTTGATGGTTAAGAATGAGAGGCTAGTTGTAAACCGTTTCAAGTTCCTCCTGTCCCTACACGTTTCCTGATGATTCATGAGACGAAGCTTAAAATGACGAAAAATCATCCGATGAAACTATTTGTTGTTTAACACAAACTTATTGGCTGTTATTGAATCCACAAAAAAGTAAAATAAAAATTTTTACGGATATATGTTTTAGTTCAATGAACAATACATCAGACAAAAAAGTGGAATAAAGGGTGACCCAGCACAACCTAGCAGATAAGAAAATTCGTAGCTATTGTGGATCAGGGGGTCACCCCAGGGTCAAAAATCGAAATTTTTTTTCGATTTTTGACTCTGGGGTGACCCCCTGATCCACAATAGCTCCAAAAAGTGAAATACAGGGTATCACCACACAACCTAGCAGATAAGAAAATTCGATATCTCAACAACTTTCTTGATTTTTTTGTAAGTTGCTTCATGAATCATCCCGTTTGTATAAAAATATTTTCATGATTTTTGAATAAATCTGTATAGTAAAGCGAAAATCTGATTTTTTACCCTTAAGGAATTTTTGAAAAACAGCAACGCCATCTTGTAGAGCGCATCGAAAAACGGTAGTAACATAAAAAAATCATAAAAGGTCACCCTTTTTGGTCGGTCTTTAGCCAGCCAAAATATAAAGGGAGAATTTTATGTTTTTTTGTTGTACCTTCGGCCTACTGCAGGGGTAAGTACCAAGTAGTGGCATGTCCAGGGAGCAGGGAGAAATGCCGCTTCAATACACCAACTTTCCGACCCTGAATCAGGAAAATCGCTTCAATACACCAACTTTCCGACCCTGAATCAGGAAAATCGCTTCAATACACCAACTTTCCGATCCTGAATCAGGGAAGCATTTTCACGCCTCGGAAATGCGCGAAAATTTTTTAAAGGGTTCTAAATTAGGGCCGGGTAGAAAGTTAAAAATTTTTTAACAAGTGACCCTCTAAGGGGTAATTTTATGCGGGGAATCGATTGCACGCACTCCCGAACCTTGAAAACACTTCCTTGACCCTGATTCAGGGAAGGAATCGGTGTATTGAAGCGAAAATCAAGCATTTTCGGATTTTTATGAGAAAACAATCGATTCTTAGGTTTTTCTAGGCAAGGAATCGATTGCGCGCACTCCCGTTTCAGGATCAAGGAAGCGTTTTCAAGGTTCGGGAGTGCGCGCAATCGATTCCCCGTCTGGAAAAATCTAAGAATCGACTGTTTTCTCATAAAAATTCGAAAATGTTTGATTTTCGCTTCAATACACCGATTCCTTCTTTGAATCATGGTCAAGGAATCGTTTTCAAGGGAAAGCGCGCAATCGATTCCCCGCATCAAATTACTCCTAGAGAGCCGTTTGTTAAATTTTTTAAAAATTTTCTACTCGACCTTATTATCGCTTTAATACACCAACTTCTCAACCCTGAATCAGGGAAGCATTTTCACGCTTCGGGAATGTGCGCAATCGATATAGAAAAACGGGGTAAACGACGCTTTTCCAGTTAAAATTCGAAAAAAATTTTCGGGCTCAGGCCCCTGTCATTTGCAGTCGCTATTGGAAACTAGTACCAGAGTTCTGTAACTTAAAAAAAATGCGCATTTCCGCTTCCCTGACCCTGATTCAGGGAAATAGATGTGTGTATTGAAGCGAAAATCGAAAAATTTTAAAATGTCCCTCAAAATCATATTCCTGGGGGTAATTTCATGCGGAAATCGATTGCGCACATTCCCGAATCTTGAAAATGCTTCCTTGATCCTGATTCTGGGAAACAAGAGTGTGTATTGAAGCGAAAATCGAACATGTACTAATCTCCCTGAACCAGGGAAGCATTTTCAAGCTTCGGGAACGCGTACAATAGATTCCCCGCATAAAATTACCCCCAGGAAGATGATTTTGAGGCAGGAAACCCAAAATTTTTCGACTTTCGCTTCAATATAAAACACTCATTTCCCTGAATCAGGGTCAAGTAAGCATTTCCATGCTTTGATAATGAGCGCAATCGATTCCTCGCATAAAATTACCCATATGGGGGCCATTTTTAAGAAAAAAATTTCTTTTTTGGAAAATATCAAAATCGAGCTAAAATTTTGAAAAAAGAAGAAAAAATGTCTATAGAGGGCCATGGGCTTTCCTGAAAATACGAACCATAAAATCACATTAAAGGACCATTCCACTTTTGGGGGAAGTTGATGCCATGTGATAGAGTACAAAATTTGGAACATTTTTTCCTTTTACGGCACTACTTGAAAATCTAACCGTAAAAAGTTATGAGCAAAACAAACAAATTTTCAAATGAGTTTGAATATTGAAACGAAGAGCCTGCTTGCCTAAATTAATTTTTGAATTTGCTTAAAATTTAAAAAATTATTAGATTTATTTAAAAAGGAAAGACGGTATTCGTTTATAGTTCGACGAGACGAACAAAACGACACCAAAATTATCCAATTGGAAAATTGTTTTGGGTTATTGAAACGAAAATTCTGATTCAGAATTTTCGTTTCAATAACCCAAAACAATGTTCAAATTGGATAATTTTGGTGTCGTTTTGTTCATCTCGTCGAGCTATTAAAAAATGACAAAGGTTTTTTAAAGAAAATTTAAGCAATCGAGGTGAAAATTGAACATTCAAGGTTTTCGTGTCAATATTCAGACACATTCAAACATAGTCGGACTAGGTCGAGACTCGAGTGACTCAAGTCGAGACATTTAGAGTCTCGACTTACATGGCATGTTTTATAGCTCGCTGAGACGAATAAAATGACACTAAAATTATCCAATTTGAAAATTGTTTTGGGTTATTGAAACGAAAACATGAATCAGGGGTTTTGTTTCAATAACCCAAAACCATGTTCAAATTTGATCATTTTGGTGTCATTTTATTCGTCTCAGAGAGTGATAAAAAATTGCTAGAATGTTCATGTGATGAAAGTTGAAAACATCGATGCAAAAATGAAATTTTCCGCACAAACATCTGTGTATTGAAACGAAATGCCTGAAAGTTTTTATTTTCGTTTCAATGTTTATTTTTTTGTTTCGCTCATAACTTTTTATGGTTAGATTTTCAAGTAGTGTCATAAAAGCAAAAAATGTTCAAAATTTTGTACTCTATAGGATGGCATCAATTACCCAAAAGTGGACTAGTCTTTTAACAAAAAACATCCTCAAAATTTAAAGTTGAAAGATAAAAAAATTCGTAGAATAGCAAAATCCGATAGCTAAGGCTGCGTTCAAGCATGTCAAAAGAGTTGTCGAACAAGTTGTCAAGAAGTCTAACTTTGCCTGAATTTCAATAAAATCGTGTTTATTGAAACGATTGGTCATGAAGCATAAAATTTTATTGGTCGAGAAGCAAAAAAAACCAATAAAATTTTATGTTTTATGTCCAATCGTTTCAATAAACACGATTTTATTGAAATTCAGGCAAAGTTAGGCATTTTTTGACAACTTTTTGACAACATTTGACGACTTTTTTACAACTTCTGACAACTTTTTGACAAACTTTTGACAACTTTCTGACAACTTCTGATAACTTTCTGACAACTTTTTTTGACATGCTTGAACACAACCCAACAAAAAGAAGTACAGGGAGAAATTGAATTCGAACACAGCATTAGATCACGTAAACCAAATAAAGAGTAACATTATAACAATTCAATAGAACAATACCCCAAAAGACACAAATAATAACGTGAGAAGTTTGTAACAAAAGGCATTCGTCGGGGGTGACCAATTTCTTTCGGCCAGTGGCTACACATGGGGATTAGCTTATGGGCAGCGCGAACTTCTTCATCTTATTTCACCTGCAATGACTGCTTGTGTACCACAAACCGGGTGGAAACGTGTTGACAAACAAAAGTACAAATCTATACGATAGAATGAGAAAGAGTCTAGTGAAGGTAATACAAATTAGTGACGGTCATGTGGCTAGTTCGAAGGTGGACAGACGGCTGGCAGTTCGGCTTATAGCTTAGCTAGTGGCCCGAAGCCTTCTTGCGCTGCTGCTATCCTCATTCTCGAACCGATTGATACCCATAGATTCCGAGTTCTCCGTGAACCAAACAGCTAACCCACCAGTGAGGAGAGGCTTTTCACATTCGCCACGAACGACTGACCGAGTATCTAACAAATTAATTGATTCACTTTTAGTTAGTACCACTTCTTCTTTTTCTTCTTCTCCTGCTGCCCAGATACCCATTGAGCACCACCACTTCTAATCGGCCATTTCTCTAATCCCGTCTGTTCGAGGTGTCGCACTTTAGCGCTGAGAAGGTCCACTCGTGCCCGACCCCTTAACTCTAGCGGTCCAAAAGCGGCTAAATGTGAAGACTCGCCGCGTGAGACTGCTCCGAAATTGGTCAAAATATAACCGATAAAACTAAAAGGTCAAACGAGAAACGAAAAATCCTTAAAAAATTTTCCTTTGCTTTCATATAATTTCTGATGGTCGGTGTTATGTTTGAGATAAAGTCGGACCTATAAAAGTGCAGGATGATGTTAAAAAGAACCTATTTTTTCGATTTTTGAGCAAGTTTTTTCAAAAATTTTCAATTTTTCGTCAAAATATNAAGTGCAGGATGATGTTAAAAAGAACCTATTTTTTCGATTTTTGAGCAAGTTTTTTCAAAAATTTTCAATTTTTCGTCAAAATATAGCGTTGTTCTAGGCGAGAAATCGATTGCGCGCATTGTCGAAACATGAAAGTGCTTCCCTGACCCTGATTCAGGGAAGGCATAAGTGTTTTTTTTCAAAATTTCATGTAACCTTTCACTTTTATTTGCATGAAAAAAATAAGGCAAAAATAGAAAAATTCGATATTTAAAAAAAACTTACTTTTATATTTAAAAAATCGATTAGCTTTTTAAAGGCCAAGAAAATTGTCCTCTTGTCAACCTTTTCAAGGCTTTAAACAATAAACTTGAGACTTTACAAAAAGCATCAAAAACAAGGAAAAATGAATGAGAAAGACTGGAGAAGTATAAAAAAGATCCAGTCCACTCGGAAAAAAACACAATGAAAAAATTATATTTTCAGAAAATTCATGAAAAATGGAGCATTTTTTGTTTTTACGGCATGCTCTGAATCGCTATCGTTGTCGTGATAATTGCGTTTGAAATTGCTCATGTTTTTCGTTGTAATACACAAACTTTTTTGAATTTTTTGCGGAAAAATCGATTTTTCCATCTATTTTTTAAACTTTCATAAGATGAACATTGTAGCAATTTGTTATAGCTAAATGAGACGAACAAAATGACACCAAAATTATCCAATTTGAACATTGTTTTGGGTTATTGAAACGAAAA
>OZJO01028035.1:0-28434 GCA_900406225.1 Acrobeloides nanus | reverse complement strand
TGGTACCAGTATGATTTAGTTAGCCCATCCAAAAATTTTCAATTTTTACCAGTAATCATCATTTTTTCACAAAAATTATCATTTTCGGAGGATTTTCGATTGAAAATGGCAATTTTTAAACTGAAAAACAAAATTTTTGGTGAAAAATGATGATTTCTGGCAAAAATTGAAATTTTTTCAGCGGGATGCCTAAATCAAGCTAGCACAAATTTTTCAATTGTATATCGGTAAGTCGAGACGAATGGGTTTATCTTGTTAAGAAAACCCGTTCTTGATGCGATTTTTTTGCCGGTAGTAGGTAAAGAGTACTCTGGCGGAGTTATTTTTTGAATAGAGCAAGTTTTCGTGTCAATAATCAACTTTTTTCAACTCCCAGCATGTTGGAAATGAACAAAAATCGCCATATCTCCCCCCAAATTCAGCATCGATTCGACTTTTTATATTATAACGGGGTTTTATACACGGGGAATCGATTGCGCGCATTCTCAAAGCGTGAAAATGCTTTTCTGATCCTGATTCAGCGAAAATGATGTATTGAAGCGGTTATTGAAGCGAAAATGCAACTGAGCACCAATAATTTTTACTGATCAATCCTAATCATATAGTCGAAATTTTTTTGACTACCATGAACTTTTTATCAGACAACGTGTACATTGAAACGAAAAGATTAGTTAGTACTAGGGTTGCATTTTTGACCGGTCAAATTGATCAAATTCATTTAATAAATTTTTTTACAATTTTAATTGTGAACTCAGTACTAAATAGTTTAGCACCAAGGTTTTACATAATAAATTCTAAAATATCGTTCAAAATTTGAAAAAAAAAGATTTAAAAACAGGATAATTTTACGTAAGAATTTTAAAAAAATTTTTGCGTAATATTCCCGTTGCCTGATTATCAATAAAATACGTTTATTGACACGAAAAAATTTAAATCGTCTTAGTCCATTTTTCAAAAACGACCAAAAATATTTTTTTCATGTAGATAGCCCCCATGTTTGGAATAAATTTCTTTTTGAAAAAATTTCCCTGACCCCCTACAAAATTTTTTTTAAAATTGACTCTGAAGAATTTGACTGTCAATTGAAGTCAAAGTGGTCAATTGACATTTGACCGATCCGGTCAATTGACCGCGATGCAACCCTAGTTAGTACTAATCCTTATTTTCCAGCCATACGACCACGCAGGGATGCATCAAAAAAGCTATATAAGGTTCCATGTTTTTTTCGTTTCAATGTATACATTGCCTGATTCGATAGAAAGTTCCGTGGTAGCCAAAAAAGTTTTGCCTATAATTACGAAGCATATAAAAGAGGTAGTCAAGTGATTGACATTTTTTACTTTTTTTAAAAATAATTTTATTGATTTTTATATAAAATTCCATAAAGTTATATAATACAAAAAATTTTTTTTCACAATTAAATTTTGCCACGTCCAATTTTGCATGCCAAACATAAAATAAACTCAAATTTTCAATTTTTAACATTAAAAATATGCATGTGTTATCAAATAAATAGCTTAAAAGCATCCATTGTAAAGAAACAGCATTTTTCTATTGTCAAAAATCGATAAGGATAGAATGAAGATCAAATCATGACGTGTTAAAACCAAAATTTTTTATAGACTATTCTCTATTTAAAATAATTGGGCATGATAAAATTGATGAATAATCGAAACTTTCATTGTTGTAATTTTATGGGATAATAATTTTCAAGCTTATTGGTACTAATTCGGATTAGGGACCCCACCCAAAAAAATTTCAAAAATACCCTTATAGGATATTTTGTATGGAACTTTTGCACTTCGCCCCCCAAATTTTTGTAAATGTTTGTATTTATGTGAATTTGGGGGGGGGGATGGGGCCGAAGTGCACCGATCAGTGCACTTCGCCCCCCCCCGTATTTAGGAGGGCCGAAGTGCATAAGTTCCTTTTATATAAGGATATTTTTGAAATTTTTAGGTGGAGTTCCTAATCCAAACTAGTACCAATAAGCTTGAAGAGAGATCACGGCGAACAACTTTGTAGAATATCACTTTTTAGAAAATTTCTATGTTGGAGAAAACTTGGAAGAAAGTTATTGATGTTTTTGAGTTAAGTTTACTGAAATTCGCATATTACAATTGAACAATAACTTTCTTTTAAGTTTTCTCCAACATAGAAATTTTTTCATAAAAAGTGATGTTCTACAAAGTTATTCGCCGTGATCTCAGGAATTCAATGAGCTATCGCTGAGCCCAAACGGGTTTTAATTTGACCGAGTTATAGCCAAAAACTAAAAAACAAGATCCAAAATCTTGGAAGCGCTTAAGCTCAACATTTTTTGTCCGATGCGCCCACGAATTTATACAAAATTGCTACTCGAAATTATAAACGAATCAAATATAAACAGCTTTAAAATCGCTATAAATAAATTGGACCTCTCAAATTTCATAAGTTAAATTTGTGCCAATATTTGTATTTTCTTCATTTTATAAATATATTGTTTATCTTTGTGTCAAAATGTATTTATCTTACCAACAGCAAAATCTCACAAATTTGAACTTTAATTAAGTGCTTTATGTATAGTCACGATTGTAATCGTAATATAAAATAAAAATAAAATAATTTTTTTTAATTATCCATTTTTCATGAACTTTTACTCTATGTTAATCGATTTTCCATATCCGCACTGCAACTAGTGAGTACTCCTTGTGAGCAAATTGAGCTATTCTTATCCCAATGACCCTCTTTTTTACAAAAATCACATGCCACTTTGACAGTGTTTTGAACAGAAAAAATGTCATTTTCTTGCATAAGAAAGCGTTTTCAGAATTTTTGAGCGTTTTTTGGATTCTACACATAACAATACTTCTATAAAGATATTTTTGAAACTTTTTTGGATGGGGTCCCTAATCCGAACTAGTGCCAACTTGGTATGATTTATGATGGAAAGAAATTTATTCAAATTTCAAAAATACAATAAACTTTATTCTGATAAATATTTATGACAACTCCATTTTTAAAGCCGTTTTAAAATGTCCATTTGCAGCCTTCAGCCTCTTCTCCGCTTCTGATTGAGAAATCCCGGCTAATTTCATCAGAATCGCCTCCTTGACGTTAAATTTCGTCTCGTCCAAAAATTTGCATGCTTCATCATAACTTCCTCCGGTGCACTCCATCCAAATTCTCTTACAGCGATCTACTAACTTTTTATTCCAGGCTTGAACATCGATCATGAGATTTCCATAGACTTTCCCAAGTTTTATCATTGCTGAGGTGGTGAGCATATTAAGAACCATTTTTTGAGCGGTGCCGGCTTTCATTCTAGTGGATCCGGTGACGACTTCGGGGCCAACTAAAAATTTTTATTTTCAACCACTTTATAGGAAAAAGATTTTGACTTGGAATTTTTTACGAGCTTTTTCATGATCTAATCTAACTTTTTGAATTGAAAATAAAATTCCAAATTTCAATGATTCCGAGATAAAAATTTCGCGTGACAAAAGTTATAGTGCCGAAAAAGGATTTATTGATCCTTACCAACAACTTCAATTTTCACATCCGCCACTTGCCCTATAAGCGAACCCTTCGAACATGCAATAGCAATCGTTTTAGCACCTATACTTTTAGCATATTCTAAACCACCAATAACATATGGTGTGTTACCACAAGCAGCAATTCCAGCTAACACATCTTTATTAGAAAAATTGATTGTTTTCAAATCATCCACAGCAAAAGATTTTGTATCCTCGGCACCTTCAACCGATTCTTGAATGGCTTTTTGGCCACCGGCGATCAGGCCTAAAAGGTGGGGTTAAATAGGAAAACGACAAACCCCCTTGTTTGCTTTAACAACTTTTTCTGATTCGCTACTTTACAAAATTTCGAACCCCGGAGATCGAACTCTATCGTTCAAGATGGCTTTTGCACGACTTGCCACTTCGCCACGTAGCCGACACTTTATATAAATCTTGCTATGAACAGGATAATACATTTACAAGGGGCCAGATAGGCCCATCTGATGCGACATGATTTTCCTGTTTTTGAAGCGATATGGGGTCGGGCCACCACTAATTCGTTCGGAAATTTTTGACTTCACTAATTTATCACTAATAACATCACTAATTGCGTTCGGACACATCACTAATAGGCGTTCGGACGCGTTTGGAAATGTTCAGATGCGTTCGGAAACGTTCGGACGAGCGCCCGAACGCATCCGAACGTTTCCGAACGCGTCCGAACGTTTCTGAACGTGTCCGAATGCGCTCGAAAACCTATTACAGGGTGTACCAAAAGTCCTCAACGATAGTTTTTATTGCTTCTTTTTGACGTTATTCAAATAAATTTTTGTATTTATTTGTTTTTTAGTATGACTGTATTAAGACCTTCTATTATTCGCTTATTTGAAGAAGAAAATAGTGGTGAAAAAATTGGGAAATTGCTAAATATATCGCCTAGTACAGACCGGGAAGTAATACGGCGATTTAAAGCAACTGGAAGCTATACTGACAGGCCGAGAAGTGGAAGACCCAGAACTGCTTGCACACCGGACAACAAGCGCAAAATTAAAAGTCGGATCCAACGAAATGGAGTATCTTGGAGGCCGAGGCGTGCTCGAAGCCCCACCACGACGCGTTGAAAAAGAGTTTGGTGAAGGCCTGGAACAAGATCCCTCAAGAAGTCATTGATAGAGCGGTGGATGACTTCCCGAAGCGATTACAGAAGTGTATCGATGTCGGAGGCGGCCATTTCAAGAATAAATAGTAAATAATACAACAATAATAACAAAGAACAATACAAAACTTATTTAAAAAGAAATTTATTAATGTTAAAGAAGCAATAAAAACTATCGTCGAGGACTTTTGGTACACCCTGTAGTGATGTTTCCGAACGCAATTAGTGAAGTTATTAGTGAACTAAAGTCCGTTCGGGAGCCGTCCGAACGTATTAGTGGCGGCCCTAATTGTCTTCAATGATACACTATCGAGTAAAAAATTTTTAATGACAATATGGAAAATTTTGGATTTTTTGGTGAAAATTTATAATGGGGGGCAATTGGAGTTTCGGCGTAAGGGGGCGTGCAACATGATTTTCGAAAATTCGTGCGATATACTCCCTTGGCTGTCCGAAGGATTGTAAATGATGTATGGTTTAAATATAAATATTCGATAGAAATATGATTTTTGGGACTAATAGTCAGTAAAAATTCGCTTTTTAGGCTCAAAAATCATTAAATTCGATTTCGATTCAAAAATTAATTTTAAAAAAATCGTATTTTTTGCTAATATTTTATACCTATAACCAATCCTTTCTGCACTCCATACGTTGGAGGACATTCCGAAGCATCCAAAATCCCTAATCTTCCACTTGTGCCAGCACCAATATATACCAACCGTCCACCGTTTCTCAACGCTTCTGTGACAATATCAACACCGGCTGCTATATGTTCAAGTTCTTGCTCCACTGCCAGAGCAACTTTTTGATCCTCATGATTGATTTTTCGAACTATACCCAACGTATCTAGCTCGTCTATGTCCATCGTATAAGGATTACGGTTCTCTGTCATAGGAAGAGTTTTGATTAACTCGGAAAGTTCGGCGTGAGATTTCTAAAATTTTAATGTGCAAGGTTATCCTAGGAGAAAGTATACTTGGATACTATTATGGTTTTCCATGGAATTTGAAGTCTCGGCCATAGCAAATAAAGTTAAATTTTTGAATAAATAGGAAATGAGTATTTATCGATTCGGTAGTACTAGACAATAGAACCTTATCAGTCAAGCCATATTTAAAAAATTATAGAATTCGACTAAAAATCATTTATGTTAAACTCTAACATAAATGATTTTTAGTCGAATTTTGGACAATTTTTCAAAATGCCCCTAAATTTTCTTTTTTCGCGTGGGCATCCTAGTATTACTAAAGTTACAAAAAGTGACAATTTTGTCAACGGTAAATGTGCGACTTTTGAGCACGATATAATTTTAATAGACAAATTTGCCAACATTGTCATTATGATCAAATTAGTATATTTATATGATCGAATACACAATTTTCACTTTTTGTGCCTTTGTGAATCACTGAGCATGCCATACGATTTTTAAAATTTTCTGAGAATGGAAAAATAATCAAATTTTCGAAAAAGTTCACTGAAAAAATGAGGTTTTTGGGGTTTCGCCCCCCAGAAATCGAAAAAGTAGAACAGTGGGATTAGCGAATTTTCAAAAACCCCGAGAACTAAAGTTGCTCAGAATTTTTTCCTGAACAACTTTGTAGAACATCACTTTTTGAAATTCGAAATAAATGCGTCATTTCCGAAGACAGTGTTCCACATAAAATACATTTTTCTAAATAATTTATTCATAAAATTAATTCTCAACAAGCATAAATTTTAATGAATTTCAACAATAACAAAAATAATTTCAATTTCCAACAACAATAAAATGATGATCTATCCTAAAGTTTATATTTGGTACCAGAAATTTTTTCCAACGAGTTCTTCATTTTATCCTTCTTTTTCACTTTTTCTTTGATCTCTTGGACGGTCGTTTCTTGGAGCTTGGTGAAGAAGTCCTTATTATCTTTTTGCTTCGGCTTAAACTTTTTCTTCTTGGGCCGGCCACCTTCTTCAAAATCTAGTTTTGGCTTCTTTGATTCGCGTTCCTCCGATTTTTTGGCCATGTCGCTAAAAAATCGGGTGTTAAAAAATTATGTGTAAAAATAGCCTCACTGTTGTTTCTTCTTTTTCTTCCTGCGCTCCCGCAATCTATCAGTCTGTGTGCGTTCATCCGAGGCTTTTAGCTCGCCCTTCAAATGCTTGGATACTTCTTCCGGTGCCAAAAGAGCTTCATCGGCAGCGGTTGAGGCCATCGGACCAACTTCTTCGGCACGTAAAGCCGCCATGTTGTGAACAATTTTGACTTCTGGAGTAACCTGAAAAACTGGGGTTATTAATTTATTGACAAAAATCGATTTTAAAAACTATTCGGTCCAAAAATTGATAAAGTGCCAAATTTTGGGTCTAAAAATTTATCAAATGCTAAATTTTGGGTCCAAAAATTGATAGATCATTAAATTTTGAGCTAAGACATATATTTTTCTACTGGTCTTTGAGTTCAAAATCGATTTTTTACTGATTTTTGAGTTAATAAATAATTTCTCTACTGATTTTTGAGCTCAAAAATTGATTCATACTTATTTTCGAGCTCAAAAATCGATTTTCTATGAAATTTTGAGTTCAAAAATAATTTTTCGCTCATTTTGGACCCAAAAATCTATTTTACCTCAGGAGGTTTAAACATATAATGAGACATCGCATCCAACATTTTAAATAAATCATTCATCTGGCCTTCAATTTCCTTCACTTGTGGATCTACCTCTTCCTCTTTTTTACCAGCATTATCCTAAAATTTAAAATAATAATAAATTATTGGCACACAAAAAGCCACCTCTTTGGCTTTTTGGAAGCGTTCCTCGTAGAGATCGACCAGCGATTTTCTCGTAGTATCATCGACAGTTTCATTTCGGTATGGCTTAATGGTCTCATCCAGGCGAACTTTTCGTTCCACGTCATCAAAGGCCTAAAAAATTTTTGAGCTAAAAAAATTTTTTGGGTTCTTTTAAGAAAAAGAAAACTAAAAAATTAAGGACACAAAATTTTTGCCCTCAATTTTCGATTATTTAAATTGTCGTATATCAAAAATTTTCGGACCCATCTTCTTACCTTATCCTTAATCCGTTGAACAATCATAGCTTCCAGTTTTTCCGTTGTATCCACAGAAATATTTGGTGCTAAAAAAATTCAATTTTTGTTTCAAACTCAATTTTGAGTCAAAAAACCGATTTGGGACCAATTTTGCTCCAAAAATAGATTTTTTGTCTCATTTTTAACAAAGTTCAATTTCTACCATGTTTGGCTCGATAATCCACAGACAAATAAGTATCCAAAAGAGTGTCTTTATCACGTTCTTGACCGGAAATTTCACCGGATAAGTCCCAACTTTTTGGCGCGAGATTTTCTTCCTCCAATTTTGAAATCTTCTTTTTCAATTTTTCTTGTGTAGCCTGAAAAGAAGTCTGTGGTTTGTCGTCCTCTTCTACTGGACCCAATAAAATTCGTTCGCCTTCGTTTTCTGGGACTTCGTAGTCGCCAACTAATTCTGGAGCACTCTCGTCTTCATCTACAGCAAAATGGACTTTCTTCTTTCTAAAAATATGCAAACTTTAGTGTTAAAATCAAAAATGGGAAATAGGAAAGAACGCAACGAAATGGTTTATTAGCTCAAAAATCAGTGGAAACTCGATTTTGAGCTCAAAAATTTGTAGAAAATTCGATTTTTGACCCCAAAAATCAGTAAAAAATCAATTTTTGATTTTAGTTTTGTAAATCTCATTTTCTGGAGCATTAAATTTTTTTATTAAATTGACTTTGTTTTCGTTAAGATATCCTATTTCTAAGGAATACACCATTTTGGAAATATATAAAATGCAAAATATCAGCTGAAACACTAAAAATTTTTGATATTTTGATTGAGGTGCTCTTTTTAGTCAAGCAATTTTCGACCAGATTCCATCAATTTAAACTTTTAGCCAAACTTTTGTGCGCTCTATAAAAGTATACTTTTTGCTTTTTTTCACATCTTTATCAATTGCTCCATCTTCCTGCAGTTTTCTCTTATTTTTCTTCTTTTTAGATTTTTCCTCTTCAAAAAAGTCCGCATACACATAATCCGCTGGTCCGGTTTCTTTATCCTGAAATTTTAAAAAATTAAAATTTCCAACAAAAATTAAAGTTCCACCTGAACTTCATCAAACAAGCCAGAAGTGTAGTCCTTATTATCTTCGGCATCCAAAAATTCCTCCATTTCGGACAGTTTGAAAAATTCAAGTAGTTGATACCTAAAACAGTCAAAAAACCTGACAAATCCAAGATGAAGAACTCCAAAAGCTCCGAGTAGAAGTAGCGATTCAAGTGCGTCCAATTTTTCATCTATGTCCCGGAGGTCTTCAGCTCTAGAAATTTTATAGGTTAGAAAAAGCTTCAAAAGTTTGAATATTCAATTTTTTAAAGCAAATAAAATTAGAGGACCTTAGCTCTACATTTGGCACCAAATTTTTAAGCCCACAAAAATTCGGATACCTAATTTTCATGTTTTCAAAAATTTGGGTGCCAAATTTTTAATAATACAACAATTTTAGTATTCAATTTTTGAACTTTAAAACTTGGGACACGTAAAAATTCATTTTCGAGAATATACAATAAAAATAGGCAAAAATTCTACCTCAGATTAAACAAGTCCTCTTCTTCATTCTCTACCAAATCTTCGTCCATTTCCGATACTTCCTCATCTTCTCCCATATACTCATCATCGAAAATCATTTCATCTTCAATTGATTCCTCCTCTTCCTCAAGATCTTCCAGACCTTCGAATTTTTCTTCAAATCCATCCTGAAAAATTCATTATTTTTTTAGAGCATAAAATTATCCACCTTAATTTTCTTAAACTTCTTGAAAAGTAGTTTATTCTGATATGCTACTTGTTGCCAGATCATTTCCTCATTTGAAGTTACTAGCTGATCCGACAAATTATTGGAAACCACTTCGGTTTGGTTCAAAAATTCATAGCTGGATTTTATGGCTGTTAACAAAGAGGTGTCCATAGCTGACCGTCTTAAAAGGAAAAAAATTAATTAGAGTAAATAAAAAATTTAAATGTAATAGTGTAGATAGGAGGGTCCCCCATATGTTGAAATTTTTTTCTAAAAATCATAATAGTCTATAACGATTTTTCACCAAAAATGATCAAAATTTCCTATTTGTTCACCAAAAAGGTCCAAAATTTCCCATTTTCTAAAAATGTTGAGAAACTGACGATTTTTAGCAAAAATGATAAATTTTGAATAAAAAATGGAAAAAAAGTAGATATCCACAACGTTAATCAAAAACAGACTTCTTAAACAATTTTTCAGCGTCTTTAATCTTAGGCCAATTCGAGGGAGGTACAACTTTTTCCTCCAATTTTTCTGGAACCACAGCTTTTTTATTCTCTTTTTTAGTTTTCTTGGGTTCAGTTTTCATAGTAGTTTTCTTTTCTACATGTTGAGGTGCCTGAAAATTTCAAAATTTGCATAAATACAGTCAAAAAATTGCCTTTGGCATAACGTCGATTTCTTTATCCACTACTCGTTGGTTCTCTACATTTTGGACTGCCTAAAAAAATTTAGGAAATATATTTTTGACAAGGCTTTTTTCTGTACATACCTGAATTTTCACATCTGCTTTCATCGTTTTATACTTTTTCCTCTCATTATGACCACGCCAGAAAGCCTGCACCAACGTGGCAGCTTTATTTTTCTGTTCAAGTTCATCTTCCGCTGACTTTTGAGCTTCCGTAGACTTTTTTGGCGATACACAAATTTCTGGAGTTTCTACTGCCAATTTTCGTGAAGTCGCAGATTTTTGTGGTGATTCCAACTTTTCAGATTCAGATTTTCTTGGAGATGTAGATTTTCGTGGCGAAGTACGAGTTGGAGTCTCTTTTTCCATAGAATCCCGATGTTGGGGGTTGGCAGGTTTTCGTTTCGAAACACGGCGTTCTTCAAGCTTGTCAGAAGTTGAAGATTTGCCTTGCCTAAAAAATAATTAAAAAAACAGATCAAAAATCGATTGGGGGGAGCAAGGGGGCCGTCCCTCCTCCGGAAATAAAAAAATGAAAATTTTTCCTAATGGTCCTTCCCACGTTTTTGTTAAAATTTTTCCAACAAATATAATGTTTCCCCCTTATTTTTCATCAAAAATGTCCAAAATTTTCCATTTTTCAACAAAAAACATGCAANTCCCATGTTTTTGTTAAAATTTTTCCAACAAATATAATGTTTCCCCCTTATTTTTCATCAAAAATGTCCAAAATTTTCCATTTTTCATCAAAAATCGTAATTTTCTGATCATTTTCATCATAAAAAAGGCATTTAAGAAAAATTTCGC
The DNA here is from genome assembly GCA_900406225.1 of Acrobeloides nanus. Classification (NCBI taxonomy): domain Eukaryota; kingdom Metazoa; phylum Nematoda; class Chromadorea; order Rhabditida; family Cephalobidae; genus Acrobeloides; species Acrobeloides nanus. The sequence continues at coordinate 17,472 of OZJO01028035.1, read as the reverse complement.
GCCTACGACGCTGTTGGCTAACTTCAAGAATTCAAAAATGTTTTGAAAAAAACAAATTAAGAGGATCAAGGCGATTTTTGGGAAAAATTTGTAAAAAATCATAAAAGGAACTCTTGTTTTCGGGCCACGTAAATTTTTTTGAATTTTCTCATTTTGAGCTCAAAATGTATTTAAAATAATTTCAGAACTCACTTTTCAGATTCAGAGTTCCGTGTAGTCGCAGATTTTCGTGGCGAGACACGTTTTTCTTCTGCTTTAGCAGGAGATGAACTTAAACGAAGTGAAATATCGGATTTTCGTGGCGACCCAATTACTATCTGTTGCTCTTCCATATCCATTTGCCTTCGAGTAACCATTTTTCTCGGTGAAAGTTTTTCCACAGCAATAACAAATGGAGGCGTTTTTGGAAAGTCAGATTTGGGAGTTTCTGCTTTTTCATTTTCTGATGTTCTTGGAGTCACGGATTTTCGTGGTGATACAAGCTGGACAGTCGGTGCTTCAAGCTTTTTTGGTGAAATACTTGATTGTTCAGGTTTCGAAATTGCTTCCAATTTTTCCGATTCAGACTGCCTTGAAGTCACGGATTTTCGAGTCAACACATTCTGCACAACTGACGTTTCAGGCTTTTTCGGTGAAATGCTACGTTTTACGAATTTTTGTGTTCCAGCCTTTTCAGATTCAGAATGCCTTGGAGTCACCGATTTTCGTGGCGATTTGGGAGCTCCTTCCAGNTTCTGCACAACTGACGTTTCAGGCTTTTTCGGTGAAATGCTACGTTTTACGAATTTTTGTGTTCCAGCCTTTTCAGATTCAGAATGCCTTGGAGTCACCGATTTTCGTGGCGATTTGGGAGCTCCTTCCAGCTTTTCAGATTCAGAATGCCTTGGAGTCACCGATTTTCGTGGCGATTTGGGAGCTCCTTCCAGTTTTTCCGATTCAGAATGCCTTGGAGTACCGGATTTTCGTGGAGATTTGAAAGCTCCTTCCAGCTTTTCTGATTCAGAATGCCTTGGAGTCACCGATTTTCGTGGTGATTTTGGAGTTCCTTCCAGTTTGTCCGACTCAGACTGCCTTGGAGTCACTGATTTTCGTGTCGACACATTCTGCACAGCCGGCGTTTCAGGTTTTTTCGGTGAAATGCTACGTTTTTCTGATTTTAGTACTCCACCTTTTTCCGATTCAGATTGCCGTGGAGTCGCAGAATTTCTTGACGACATTCGAATTGGAGTTTCTTTTTTCGGCGAGTCCGTAGTTGATTTCCGATTCATTTCCGTTTCTGATTGCCTCGGTGTCCTAAGCTTCATTGGCGTTTTTTGAATTTCTTCAAACAAATCTTCGATAGGTTGTGAATCATTTTTCTTTGGCGACAATTTTCGCTTCGGTGTTGGGCTGGATTCAAAACTGAGTTCTTGAATTGGAGGTTCTTTAGACGGAGTTGAAACTTTGATAGCTCTTGTGCTACGTGTTGGTGTTCTGGTAGGCACACGGCCACGACTTGGCGATTTTTCAGGAGTTCGGTCATTTTTAGTCGAAGTTGGCTAAAAAAGCGAGTTTAACAATTGGAAAAAATTATGAAAAATTTTGGGTCCTTTTCTTACCCCAAGGGGTAGAAAATCTAACCTTCAAAATTTTTCCAGATCGGCTGATTTTTTGTACCCCATGGGTTTTTTGGATATGGGGAACTCAAATCTGAAAAAATTTTTGATTGTGGCAACGGGAAAGTGGAGAAAATCGTCCGCTTTTTTGTTGTGAAATGTCCTAGAGCTCCAAAAATTAACCACTGTGGCAAAGTAATTTTCTCGGAAAATTTCCGCCTCACAATCTGTTCATTGATATAAACTAATAGTCCGTACTTCTTTAACTTTTGCTGGTGTTCTTGTACCACGACGTGATTTAACAGGTGTCGTTAAATCTATCCCTTCTGGTTCATGCGAAGTCTGCTGTTTTGCAGCCAAACGAGATGATCTTCTCACACTTTGACTCGTTTGAGATTCAGTATCACTTGTATCCATTTTCTAAAAAATTTTTCAAATAAAACTAAAAAATAATATATCAAATAAACTAGGAAAAAATTTAGGATAATTTTCTCCATAGAATAATAATTAGGACAACTGTCCTAAATCTTGAAATATGAATAAAGTTGCCCGAATTTCAATACAATCGTGTTTATTGAAGCGATTGGCAGAACACCAGATTCAATCGCTTGAATAAACACGATTGAAATTCAGGAAACTTTGATTGCATATTTCAAGAATTAGGACGTTGTCCTAATGTCAAAATAATCAACAAATAGATATATCAAATCGTATAAACGATCAAACAACATAAGAACATTAAAATAAAATATGCAAATTTCATTTATTATCAAAGGTAACAAAACAAGTTGCATATTAAAAGCCATTTTTATTTATTTTTTAATGAAAATTTCACTATTTTTTGAGCTTTTAATATACAAAAAATGAATAAACAACTAAAATCCTTGTTCAAAAACGAATTTTTCTAACAAAGTCCGATCAGCTCCTTTCACTCTTATGGTTCCTTTCAATTCATCCACATGAGTAGCTATAGGGTGATTAACTTCTTTTTCAAGGAATTCTCTTAGATCTTTTTCACAAGCCTAAAAAGAACTCAAAATTTGAGTTAAATAAAATCAAGGGCATACAAAAACATCGCCATAAATCTGGTTCAATTTCACCAATTCCACATATTGAAAATCCATGGTGTTCGGATTCAATTCGTCTCTTCTTCGCTCCAAATACAATGGTAATAAATGGTCCCGTCTTCGACGAATATAATAAGGGAGATCTGGAGGAGGGTCTAAAAATCCGAATTTTTTCAACAAAAAATTCAATTTTTAAGACTACCTCTCGGCGCTCGCCAACCACTTGGTGTAATACCACAATCTTTGGGTATCTCTGGAATGATTTTTGGTGGAAGTAGGCGCTCCACATAAGACCAGTCTACTTGTGCCTCTTTAAAATCCGTATAAGTTGTGGCTAAAAATGGGCATTGTCATTAAGCAAGCGATTTAAAACACAATTCCTGTAAGAATTGACCATTTTCAACCACATGAGTGCACAATTTTCAAAAAGTTCTCAGAATTGATTTCTTGTATTAAAATCATAAATTATAGACCATTTCATGACCTTTTTGTGAAAAAAAATCACTAGGTCTATGTATTGGGTTTGGCTGTACAGCAATTTTTTCTAGGACGCACATGGATGTCAACAAGGTGTCATTAAAACGGCCATATCTCGGGTTCTATAAGTCCTATCAGAAAAAGTAGCCACATTTTGGATAGTTCAGATTCTGCGTTACAATTGTGTAGAAAACACCAAAAATTATTTCTTGATCAGAAAAAAGTTATAGAACAAATCGCCAAAAAAATGGGGTATTTTTTAGCCTTCGAAAATTACTTTTTTGCCTCTATTTTTTTACAAGAAGGAGCTAGCTGTTCCCTCTCCTCAGCTTTTAGTAGCTCTATACTAGAGCTTTAAGACGCGATATCTCGAAAATTCGAACAGGGGTCTTTTTAGCCAAAACCCGAATTTTCGAATATCGCGTCTTAAAGCTCTAGTATAGAGCTACTAAAAGCTGAGGAGAGGGAACAGCTAGCTCCTTCTTGTAAAAAAATAGAGGCAAAAAAGTAATTTTCGAAGGCTAAAAAATACCCCATTTTTTTGGCGATTTGTTCTATAACTTTTTTCTGATCAAGAAATAATTTTTGGTGTTTTCTACACAATTGTAACGCAGAATCTGAACTATCCAAAATGTGGCTACTTTTTCTGATAGGACTTATAGAACCCGAGATATGGCCGTTTTAATGACACCTTGTTGACATCCATGTGCGTCCTAGAAAAAATTGCTGTACAGCCAAACCCAATACATAGATCTAGTGATTTTTTTCACAAAAAGTCATGAAATGGTCTATAATTTATGATTTTAATACAAGAAATCAATTCTGAGAACTTTTTGAAAATTGTGCACTCATGTGGTTGAAAAATGGTCAATTCTTACAGAAATTGTGTTTTAAAACACAAATTCAAATTTCGTTGACAACCAAGGTAATAGAATATAGATTGCGATGATTTTATGGAATTATCAACAAATTTCATAGTTCGAGATCACTTAGATTTGCATACATAAGAGGGCCGTGAAAGCTATAGGAATCAGTTTCAACATTCGTCTAGTTTCATTTTGGTCCTAGCCTTTCTCTCATAATCTAAGGTTCGAGAAAAATTATTCGTGGTTTTGGAATTTTTTGTTCTCTTTCTACTTGTCTAATGTTTTCACCATTTTTGTGTTTTTTACGAGAAAAACATTTGAAAATATCTGTTCGTTTGCAAACTGTCTCAAAAATGATCAATATTTACAGGTTTTGTTCATCTCTTTGCAATGAAAACTCTTCGTTGCTTATTCTTTGCCGGCATTATCGCCGTTGTTCAAGGTCAAAGTTGCACGGTAGGCTTATTCGAAATTGAAATTCATAAAACAAACTTGTAGACATAATAAGTTCCGAAGGATTTCTTTTTCGCAGCTGCGACTGCTGCCTTCCAAGTTGAGGGAGGTGCTAGAGAAGACGGTAAAACATTTTAGTGATGTTCAAAGTGATCAAAGGGTGTGATACGTGATAGGATAACGCATTTTGATAACAATGATAATGATTCTTGAGATAACATTATCATGATCACAAAAGTCGTTATCCCAGTGATAATGTTATCACATTAAGTCTATTTTCACACTTGCATCACTAAAACATTTAAAATAAAATTCGTTAATTTAATTTTTATAGGAAAAGGATCTAGTGTCTGGGACATCTGGACACATTACTTTCCGGGTGTCATCACAGATAATTCCAATGGAGACATCGCCTGTGACAGTTATCATAAATACGATGTAGACGTGCAAAACTTAAAAAAACTTGGGGTTAGATCCATTTTCGAAAAAAAGTTGTTTGTGTACTAATTTAACAATATCGTTTCTCGATTTCATGGCCACGAATTCTCCCTAATGGTGACGCTAAATCACCCAATCCCGCGGGCATCCAATATTATAACAACTTAATTAACGAACTAATAAAAAATGGAATCGAACCAATGGTATAAATTTCGTTTTGGTACCATAAAGACCATATAATTTAGGCCACGATGTTCCATTTCGATACTCCAACAACCCTTAGTGACGCTGGAGGATGGCTCAGTCGGGATATTGTTGACAAATTCGGCGATTACGCTCGAGTTCTTTATTTTTTCTTTGGGGATCGTGTCAAAAACTGGTTGACTATCAACGAACCTCTTTCGATCTCCACATGGGGTTATTGCGGTTTGACTGGTGTTCAGGCTCCAGGAAATTTCTCGATGCAATGTCCATGGTCGAAATATCTTTCGGCTCATTATCTCATTCTTGCGCACGCCCAAGCCTATAACATCTAAAATGAATTCCGTTTGCTTCAACAAGGTATGAAAAAATTCATCTAAATCCAATATAAAAATTTTTTAGGCAAAGTTGGAATCGTTTTAAGTACTGGCTGGTACACTCCGGCAACAAATTCGACCGACGATATCGCTGCTGCTAATCGTGCTCGTGATTTCGCCCTCGGCTGGTTCGCTGAGCCTATCTTCTTCGGCGATTACCCCCAATCCATGAAAGATGGAATTGCGAGCAGGTCCGCTTTAGAAGGCTATACCACTTCTCGTTTACCCGAATTTACACCGCTAGAAAAGCTTTTATTGAAAGGTATATCGAGAATCGTCGGGCTGTATAATTGTTGGTTCCAGGTTCTGCTGACTGGCTCGGTATTAACTATTACTATGGCTTCAGCGTTAGTAATAGAGTGACATTCCCTTATGGTATTGCACAAGAACAAATTGATGGGGCTACAAATCGCAACGTCCTCTATCCATATCCACAGGGGCTGCGGGACGTCCTCAACTACGCTTCTCAAACCTACAAAGTTCCCGTAGCGGTCACTGAAAATGGCTATAGCGACGGGACAGGGACTTTGGACGATACGATTCGGATCGATTACCTTCGAGATCATCTTATTGCTACTCTTCAAGGTAGAACTACTTCTTTTCTGCTTTAAAACAAACAATTAATTTTAGCACGCCAAGATGGAGCCAACGTTTTAGGCTACACTGTTTGGAGCTTGATGGACAACATGGAATGGTCTTCGGGCTATACCGTTAAATATGGACTCTACCAAGTCAATTTCACGGATCCCAATCGTACTCGTACTCCAAAAGCATCAGCTTCTTGGTACACGAATGTGATTGCCCAACGTTCGGTGAATAGTTGTTAATTATCGACAATAATTTAGTTATTGCATAATTTTATTCAAAAATTGCCGTTTTTTATATTTAATTAATGGTAGTTTGTGTAAAAAATAAACTCAAAAGCATCCAAAGAATCTTGAATAGCTAGAATTTGTTAGAAGTTGAGACTTCTAAACATTTTACAGCTTTTCTAACTATAGTCGAAAATTTCGCCAAATGTTTGAATTCGTCTACATAGTTACTAAAGCGATAACATGAGATTTTTTTCCGAAACAAATTTAAATTTTTCGAGAGAAAAAGTGTGTTGCTGCTTAATAATCTCGACAATCGATTTCACAAATGTTAGGTAGTTGTACTGGCTGTTCAAGTGGAAGTTCTTTACATCACATTTTTGAAGACATCTTAGCTTCTTGGCTAGATTTTTCTAAACGCTTTTTCACGTTTAAGGAAGTAATTCTGGACAACTTTGCTAAGATTTCATACAAATTTGCATATATGAAAATTTATTTACAGGCGTTTTTATCGTTCATTATATATTACTAATATAAAACATACGGAACTTATGCAATTTAGCTCCCTCCCCAAATTTGTAGTTTGTATTTATGCACTATACTTTGGTTTAGGCTAAAGGCTTAGACATGGCTTAAGCATAGGCTTAGGCCTAGACATAGGCCTAGATTTAGGCATAGGCTTAAAGGATCAGTCCAGTCAGTTACAACCATATGAAAAAATGATATATTCGGAAAGATCATGAAAATGGAGCATTTTTGTTTTTTACGGCATGTTCTGAATCGTTGTAGTTTTCGAAATAATTGCGTTTGAATTTGTTACAAGCTCTTTGTTGTAATACACAAACTTTTTTGAATTTTTTGCGGAAAAATCGATTTTTGCATCAATTTTTTAAATTTTCATAAAATAAATATTGTTAAAAAAGTGTTCTACTCTTTTGATTCTAAATTTCGGTACTAGTTCCTAATATCGACCACTAACCTCAGGGTCTAGATCCGAAAATGGTTTTCGGATTTTAACCAGAAAAGCGTCGTTTACCCCGTTTTTATGCGAGGAATCGATTGCTCGCATTTAAGGAAAGCATTTTCACACCGAGGTGTGAAAATGCTCAGATTTAGGGTCGTAAATATATTATGAAGAGCGTGTCTCAAACAGTTTAGTTTTGAAGATAATAAGAGGGGTAACCGTTGCAGAATGCTCAACAAATAAGTTTTTTGGGAATTAAAACTTTTCGATACGTTCTTTTCAAATATGTTAAATGGTTGATCAGAAATTCTGTAGAAAAAAAATATTTGAAGACACACAAGAATTTAGTTTCTTGTTTCAAATGATTTTTCGGTTTGAAGTCACTATAAAATCTCGGTTCCGGTCATGTTCCGCCCGGTTCCGGTCGATTCCGTTGGTGTTTTTAGATGTATATAAATGTAATAGATTTAAAAACCTCAACAGAACCAGAGTAACATAACCGGGACAGTGAGTTTGTAAGTGACCGGAACCGGTATGTAACATGAATCCAGTGACCAGAATCGTAAAAACTCCTGTCCAGGTAATTTTACACTAGTTTCGTTGAGGTTGTTAAATCTATTACATAAGATTTTCCAAGAAACGAAGTCTCGGAATTTCTTAGAAGTAGGCCTGTGTAGGCGGTTAGCTAGCTTGTTCCCGTTCGCAATTGATTCCAGAATGATTTATTTTAAACTTTAAGACAATCTTTATATGAAAATTTGAAAAGAATAGATTAGAAGTTTACATTTAGGAAAACATTAAATATAAAGAATGATTAGTCGAGAACGATTAATCATTCGTGCAAATTTTATTCAAAAAGAAAGGTTATTTTAAAAAGAAAGAACACATAAATATTTCAAATCCATTTTGGATTTGACACAGTTATATACATCTAACAACATCAACGGAGTCGACTAAAACTGGGGTGGAACATGACCGGAACCCAGCCCTGATTTCAAGATCAGCTTATTTGATTCAATTGTTTAAAAAAACGCTTAAAATATTCAAATACAAAACAACGGATAATTTCTCCACCCATAAAAAAATCGACTATTCCTAACAATTTGCTTCATTTTTGAGGTGGTTACTAAAAACTGATTTTTAGGTACCATATGGGGGTCCGTTCTTGTCGTCTCGTTTTTGTGCCCCGTATTTGTTCGTCCCGTCGATTCGTCCCGTTGTTGTGTATGCTTGGAGGAAGTAGGGGGTACGTTTTTTTCTTAAAATGGTCTTATCTCAGTGGGGATAAATCGAAATTTTTTAATTTTGCAAAAACTAAAGCCAAACCATGGGTGTTCTAACCAGAAAAAAATATTTCAGATTTTTCCAAATTGCAAAAAATAGAAAATTGAAAAAAGTCAGAATTACGTTGCTGGATTCAATTAATAGAATCTATGTTATTGATAACGAGCTCAGTGAAAATTTTCTTCAGTCCTGAAATGTGAAACCACTATCAATATAACTTCAACACCTTCAATAAATTTCTTAAAGGGGTTCATGGCCTAATCCAAGAAAGAAATTTTTTCTAAAAAATCATTTTTAAGGGTAAAATCATTCGAGAAATCGATTGCGCACATCGCCGAAGCGTAAAAATGCTTTCCTGATTCAGGGAAAAATTGTGTTTTTGAAGTGAAAATTGCCATTTTCGCATTTTCAAAAATCCAATTTTTCCCTGAATCAGGATCATAAAAGCATTTTCACGCTTCGGCGACGCGCGCAACCGATTTCTCCCATGATTTTACCCCTAAAAATGATCTTTTTAGAAAATTTTTTTCTTGGATTAGGCCATAAATATCACCCCCTTTAAAGGAAGTGTTCTTTTCTGTATAAAAATTGTTTTGCATGATTGCACAAAAATGCTCAGAAAAATTTTGGAACTTCTCCACTTTATGGTACGCAAGCAAAGGGAAAAACATTTTGAAAAAATTTTAAAATTTTTAGGAATGGTTTATCTAGGGATATTTTTGGTTGGAAAATCCAAAAAACGCACTTAAAAAAATCTGAAAGCCCTGCTTTGAGCTCCATTTTGGCAGTTTTTACTCCGAAAACCATGTTAAAATGGGTTTTTCGAGGTAAAAAATGCCCAATATATATTTTTGGTTTAAAGGGGGGTCCAGTTTGCGACCAGTTCTCGAAAAATTTTTTTTTGAAAAGTACCATTTTAGGGTAATTTTACTATGAAAAATCGATTGCGCATAGCGTGAAAATGCATCCTTTGAAAACTTTTTCGGAACTCGGGACTTGCGCCAATCGATTTCTCGTGCCCGAAAACCCCAAAATCAGCCAATTTAGAGAAAAAAATTTTTTTGACCCGATACGGACGAGATTTTCCTGCCCCCTTTAACACTTTTTAGTTGTTAATGGTGCTAACATTTTTGCGACCTATGGCATTAAAAACGAGCATTTTTTACCCTAAAGCGAAAATCGAAAAAAATCAACTTTTTACCGACTTTTCTGAAATTTGTTTTTTGGGAACTAAAGCTTTTCGATGCATTCTTTCAAACAGAGGTTACGGTGACGTGTGCCGGAATGTGACACCTGGCACATGTGTGAAGTGCCGGCACATGTGCCCATGGGCACATCACTGTTGAGGTTGGCACATGTGACGGCACACGTCACATGTATGGTAGTCTAAACGGCAGAAGGTTATTTCAATAAATTTTTCTCTTTGATAAGTTCGACAGCAAGCCAGACACATTGAAATTTTTATTTATTTTTGAATAAAAATTTCAATGTGTCTGGCTTTGCTGTCGAACTTATCAAAGAGCAAAAACTTATTGAAATAACCTTCTGCCGTTTAGACTACAGGACATGTGACGTGTGGACACATGTGCCGGCACGTCACATATTCGAAATGTATGACGTGCCGGCACATTTGACCGTTAACCTCTGCTTTCAAATATATTAAATGGTTGATAAGAAATCTGTAGAGCAAAAATATTTTAAAGACACACAAAATGTAGTTCCTTGTTTTTCGGTTTATAGCCACATAAAATCCAACACCAAAAATCTATACTTGCTCAGCACAAAACTCAAAACAAAATTCATGTGAATCTCCATGAGATAGCCACATTAACATTTGAAATTTTGGTGATTTTTGGTGCTAAGAGTACAAAATCAATGACCGATGACCTGTATCTTGAAAAATGGGGCTGACAAAACACAAATTCGAATTTTCGTCTGGGCTAATGGATTATTGATTGTGATGATTTTATGGAATTAGCATCAGACTTCAGCATCAGAATTCAGCATCAGACTTCATATTTCGAGATCACTTAGATTTGCATACATAAGAGGACCGTGAAAGCTATTGGAGTCAGTCTCAACATTCGTTTTGTTTCATTTTAGTTCTAGCCCTTCTCTCATAATCTAAGGTTGGAGCAAAAATATTCGATTTTGGATTTTAATTTTTTTAGCTTATTTCTGAACCCTTGAAGCAAATCGGCTGCGCTTGATATCTTTGAATAGCTAAAAATCTAAGAATCAAATGATTCCAACCAGGGCTGGGTGGTTCCGGTCGACCGAAACTGCGGTTCCATTATTACGGAATCGCGGTTCAGGTCATGTACCACCCCTGGTCAGTTCCGTTGGTGTTTTTAAATGTAATAGATTTAAAAACCTCAATGGATCCAACCGGAACCGGGGTAACATAACCGGGACAGTGTCTTTTTACGATTCCGGTCACCGGAATCGTACAACCCCCTGTCCCGGTCATTTTTACTCCGGTTTCGGTTGGATCCATTGAGGTTTTAAATTTATTACATTTAAAAACACCAACGGAATTGACCAGGATGGTACATGACCTGAACCACGATTCCGTATGAATTCCTTAAAGGAACTGAAATCTGAAGAAAAAATCGTCCCGTTCATGTTGTCCCGTTTTTGTGTTCGTTCACGTCGTTCCGTTATTGTGTATGCCTGGTCAATGAATTAAAATTTTTTTTCTCTTTCTACTTGTTTAATTTTCTTACTGTTTGTTTTTAACGAGAAAAACATTTGAAAATATCTGCTTGTTTGCAAACTTTCTCAAAAATAATCAATATTTACAGGCTTTGTTCATCCCTTCTCGATGAAAACTCTTCTTGGCTTATTCTTTGCCGGCATTATCGCCGTTGTTCAAGGTCAAAGTTGCACGGTAAGCTTGATCGAAATTGAAATTCATAAAACAAACTTGTAGACATACCAAGTTCCGAAGGATTTCTTTTTCGCGGCTGCGACTGCTGCCTTCCAAGTTGAGGGTGGTGCTAAAGCAGACGGTAAGACATTTAGTGATGTTCAAAGTGATCAGAGGGTATGATAAGATAGCACATTTTGATAACAGTGATAAGATAACGCATAACAATTTTTGTGATAACGTTATCACAAAAACAGTGATAATGTTTTAGGAAAAGGAGCTAGTATCTGGGACATTTGGACACATTACTTTCCGGGTGTCATCACAGATAATTCGAATGGAGACATCGCTTGCGATAGTTATCATCTATACAAAGTGGATATACAAAACTTAAAAAAACTTGGGGTTAGTATCCATTTTCGAAAAAAAGTTTTGTGTGTGCTAATTTAGGTACAACAATACCGTTTCTCGATTTCATGGCCACGAATTCTCCCTGACGGTAACGCTAACTCAGTCAACCCCGCGGGCATCCAATATTATAACAACTTAATTAACGAACTTATTGCTGCTGGAATCGAACCAATGGTATAAATTTTGTTTTGATATCATAAAGATCATATAATTTAGGCCACCATGTTCCATTTTGATACTCCAACAACCCTTAGCGACGCTGGAGGTTGGCTCAGTCGGGATATTGTTGACAAATTCGGCGATTATGCTCGAGTTCTTTATCAGAATTTTGGGGATCGTGTCAAAAACTGGTTGACTATCAACGAACCTCTTTCGATCTCCACATGGGGTTATTGCGGTTTGGATGGCGTTCAGGCTCCAGGAAACTTCTCGATGCAATGCCCATGGTCAAAATATCTTTCGGCTCATTATCTCATTCTTGCGCACGCCAAAGCCTATATAATCTACGACCGTGAATTCCGTTCTCGTCAACGAGGTATGGAAAAATTCATCTCAATCCAACATAAAAAATTTTTAGGCCGAGTTGGAATCGTTTTAAGTACTGGCTGGTACACCCCAGCGACAAATACGACCGAAGATATCGCTGCTGCTAATCGTGCTCGTGATTTCGCCCTCGGCTGGTTCGCCGAGCCTATCTTCTTCGGCGATTACCCCCAATCCATGAAAGAAGGAATTGCCAGCAAATCCACTTCAGAAGGCTATACCACTTCTCGTTTACCCGAATTTTCACCGCTAGAAAAGCTTTTATTAAAAGGTATATCGAGAATCGTCGGGCTGTATAATTGTTGGTTTCAGGTTCCGCCGACTGGCTCGGTATCAACTATTACTATGGCTTCAGCATCAATAATAGAGTGACATTCCCTTATGGCATTCCACAAGAACAAGTCGATGGGTCTACAAATCGCAACGTTCTCTATCCATATCCTCAGGGTCTTCGAAGCGTCCTCAACTATGCTTCTCAAACCTACAAAGTTCCCGTAGTGGTAACTGAAAATGGTTATAGCGATGGGACAGGCACTTTGGACGATACGATTCGAATCGATTTTCTTCGAGATCATATTATTGCAACTCTTCAAGGTAGAACTACTTCTTTTCTACTTTAAAAATGAATTTTAGCACGCCAAGATGGAGCCAACATTCAAGGGTACACTGTTTGGAGCTTGATGGACAACATGGAATGGTCTTCGGGCTATACCGTCAAATATGGACTCTACCAAGTCAATTTCACGGATCCCAATCGTACTCGTACTCCCAAAGCATCAGCTTCTTGGTACACGAATGTTATCGCCCAACGTTCAATTAATTCTTGTTAATGTATCGGCAATAATTTATCGTATAATTTTATTCTGGAAATTTGTTATTTTTTAGCACATTTTGCCCAAAGAGCTAAAAATGTTTCCATTAAGTTCTAGATCAAATTAAAATTTTTGAATTCGAATTAATCTACATAGTTATTAAAGCGAAAACATGAGATTTTTTCCTGAAAAAATTGAAATGCCTATTTTTCGAGAGAAAATGGCTTAATTATCTCGACAAAAATGATTTTACAAATGTCAGGTAGTTTTCACAATTGTACCCGGTGTTCAAGTGGGCTCTTTACATCACATTTTTGAAGTTATCTTGGCTCCCTGACAAGTTTTTTTCGGTCACTTAGCGGCCGAAAAGATGTGGTCTTTATTTTTCAGACCTCCAAGGGGTGCCAATTTCACCCTCTGAGATCGATTGTTATACTTTATTAGTGACTTGGTGTGTCACTTTTCAAGTGCCCACTTTTGCATTCATTTTTGCTCACTTTTCACTAATCACTTGACACTTGTCACTAATCAAGTACAACAATCGACTCCTCCCACCTATGCCACCCACATCATCATGCTGGCTTGAGTAGATTTGATCGAAGTGATAGAGAAGAACTTTTTTGACATGATAAGAAAATTCTGAAAATTTTCCTTTAAAAGAATCTAAGTGCCTTTCTATATGCTCTCGTTTTTCTTCCAAGATCCCGGTTGAATTAACTAACATTATTTTCCAAAAGTCGGAAATTCAGAATACTTTTACAGAAAAAAGCTATGTCAAAATAAAATAGGTAGGTTTAATCTGAAATATCCTGTATAATTAAGATTGTATCCTGTACATGGAGAAATAAATAAATATTATTATTAATATTAATTTTAACAGTTAAAAGGTCTACCATGAAAACGGGATTGTCGACAACCGTGAATAAAAAATCAACTCACAAAAAATCAGGCTTCTACCGCGACATGGTAACCAGAATTGTTTAGAGTGTACGATGAGATATCATAAATTTATTTAAAAATTCGTTATTTTAAAATTTCGTGTCAATACTCAAACTTTATTGCAAATCAGGCAATGTTTCGTTTAGATTTGCATAGTTTTTTCTTCAAAAATGTTGTTGATTTCAAAACGTATAGGCTCCGCAGCCCCGCTGTCAAATTCGGTGATTTCGGTGTCAATCTATTTCTTATAATTTTAATGAAATAGACTCCACAACAAATATTGGAAGATTGTGAAACTAATCCGTTTCGTGGTACCAGAGACTGGAAAAAATCAGCGGTTTATGACGCGAGTACAAAGATTCGAAGGTCATATGCAAATGACATTGAAATTAGTGATCGGTGTTGTCGTATTGATCGCTTTCTTGCTATTCCTATCGAAGAAATTTATCAGAATTTAAGGGATAAAATCGCTGATCTCATGGATGTTTTGGATCGCCAGTACTAAAACAAGTGATAAGCACCGTTAGCAGTACAAGCGGTAGCACTATTCCTATCAAAGATTCATATGATATACCCTATCCAAATGGAAATCCTTCAAATAAGAGTAATTATTTGAATGAAATTTTATGAAAAAAAATTTATATATTATATTCTTTAAAGGGGAAATGAGTCTGTGAGGACTAACTTTTTTCCTATTTTTTACGGGACCTTGGTTAAACCGTTTAGAATAGCCCAAAAAGTAGGTTTCGATACTGGAAAAACNTTTATATATTATATTCTTTAAAGGGGAAATGAGTCTGTGAGGACTAATTTTTTTCCTATTTTTTACGGGACCTTGGTTAAACCGTTTAGAATAGCCCAAAAAGTAGGTTTCGATACTGGAAAAACTCATCTAAGATTTTTGGACCCCTTGCTGGGGTCCAAAAATCGATTTTTCAAAAAGTAATCCTAATCGTCTGATTTTTTGACTGTGGTGGTTTTTGGGTACTACTAACAAGAGCAACCGTAAATGCAGTGGGCATTTTTTCGAAAAAAAATTTTTTTTTGTTGAAATTTTGGAACACGAATCCGAAGGAATTTGTCATTTTTGACATGAAGTGGTGCCCTACACGCAAAGGGACCCCAAAAAGTAATACTACACGCAAAGGGACCCCAAAAAGTAATACTTTTCACAGTTGCTCAGACTCCGGTCCAAAATTTTTGTTTTTATAACCCACTCCTCCGCAGTTTGGCGATTTTTTTTAGACCTTCTAAAAAAAATCGGTCCCCGGAGCCGGGGACCAATGACCTACCCCCTTCCGCCCCATGACCTACCCCCCCCCCGATCGAGACTTTTTCAAATGATCCAATTGAGCAGCTCAGTGTTGGAAAGTACCGAATCTCTATATTGCAGATCGGTAGTGTAGAGCGCTGCAGGCGCGTCGGTCTATGAGCATACTTTACTTTTTTGAAAAAAATAGCGTCGTAAGCACATTGTCCTAGGAGCTGAAATTGTTATTCTAAAAATAAGATGCCTAAAAATTAGAGATCTGTAACAATTAGTTGGCTTTTAAAAAATAAATAGTCCAAATTTTAGGTAACATAACAAAAAANGAGCTGAAATTGTTATTCTAAAAATAAGATGCCTAAAAATTAGAGATCTGTAACAATTAGTTGGCTTTTAAAAAATAAATAGTCCAAATTTTAGGTAACATAACAAAAAATCCATAACAAATATTCCCAATAAAATATCGAAAAAATCCTAAAATTTGTGCCATCATATCAAGTATAAAACTAACCTCAAACATCAAGAAATGCGCTCTTAAAATCAAAGTACATTGTGCTTTCAATCCCATAAATGAGACTCAAGAGTCGGCAAACATATTTCCTATCTAGCCTGATCGATTATTTGTACAGTTGGGCATTGTCTATGCCAGTCAAGGTGTGCTTTTCATAGAAACCCGTGATCATAAAAAGATCAAACGGGGTCGTTACAGCGAGTCGACTATAATAGATTTGAATTGAACAACGAACCTTCTAAGCCAAACCTAGGCAATAAATCCAAGTTGATATCTGGGTTTGGCTAGTCGAATGAAAAGACTTATGTAAGACATAAAATTGTAGGGTGATCTGTGAACGTCCAAGACTACAACAAATACCATATATAAGAAACGTGAACTCTCAATGTCTTGCGTTAAAAACCAGTGTTGCATGTGGGTACAAGGTCTCAACTTGTTTTGTAACCATCTGGAAGACTGTTAAAAACTCTTTTGATTCTAAATTTCCTTAGAAGTTTTTTCTTATGATTGTTTTTTCAAGAAATCACGAACTCAGGATTTTGAAGAAAAATTTTTTTAAAGTTTCGTTTCAATAATAAATTACTATGGAAAAGCAAATTTTTCTGAAAAACACGTAATTTTAAAATGCTACTCCTCCGCCAATTTAACAGATTTTTGAGAAATTTTTTCGCAAAAATGAAGAGGAAGTCTAGCTCTACAACATCAAGGTTTTCGATTTTGCAAATTTTCTTTTTTTCGTGAAAGTTTTGAATTCTCGAAAAAAGAGACTTTTTCCCTTGTGGATTGTCACTCGGCGTGGTCAAAATTTCAACAAAAAAAATTTTTTTCTATTTCTAAAAAAGACCCTACTAGGAGTAATTTTATGCGGGGAATCGATTGCGCGCATTCCCAAATCCTGAAAATACTCGTTTGACTCTGAATCAAGGATTTTTTGTGTATTGAAGCGAAAATTAAGGGTTTTTTTGATTTTTGATGGAAATCGATGGGGAAAAACACCGTTTCTGAGGTAATTTTATGCGAGGAATCGAATGTGCGCATTCCCGAAACCTGAAAATGCTCATTTGACCTGAACCAGGTGCATTGAAGCAAAAAAGACATTACTTTTTAATCATGTGATCGCTTCAATACAAAAAAATTGCTTGCAATTCAGGCAAAAATTTGCCTGATCTTCAATAAAAGCTTCAATGCAACTGATTCAAGTCAAATGAGCATTTTCAGGTTTCGTGAATGCGCGCATTCGATTTCCCGCATAAAATTACCCCTAGTAGGGTCTTTTTTATAAATAGGAAAAAACTTTTTGTTAAAATTTTGACCACGCCAAGTGACAATCCACAAGAGAACTTGCTCCGTGATTCTTGCGGAACTGTTGGCTAATTTTCAATAGCCTCCATACGTCAATCCCACCTGAGAGGGGCGAGGTATAGAGGTTTAACTGTTTTTTGTAATTTTTATGGAACTAAAGCTTTTCGGGCACTATTACTTTTCTCACGTTTATTTTTACGCTTGCTCTTTTCACTTTTTTATTTGAACTTTTTCTCAAAAATTCAAATGATTTTTGCCACTCTTATGCAGGATTTATACTTGCT
>OZJO01028033.1:0-11734 GCA_900406225.1 Acrobeloides nanus | reverse complement strand
AAAAAATTCAAAAAAGTTTGTGTATTACAACGAAGAGCTTGTAATAAATTCAAAATTTCAAACGCAATTATCTCGAAAGCTACAACGATTCAGAACATGCCGTAAAAACAAAAAATGCTCCATTTTTCATGATCTTTCCGAATATATCATTTTTTCATATGGTTGTAACTGACTGGTCCTTTTAAAAAAACCGCATCGAAAAATTCACAAGGGCTCCAGAGATATTGCCAAAATCAATGATGTGAACACTTAGCTGAGACACCCTGTTTTTATAAAGATGATTTTTAATTTAAGCACGTAGGAATGTTGTGTTTTAGTTTTTTATCACAACACTCGCAAAACATACGATCTTTAAGGTGTGAATTTTTGAAGAAAATTTTATCAAAAATTTAAAATTGGGTGGTTCTGCTCTTTGTGAATAATCTATGTTGTGTGTTATAATGTTGTTCTAATGTCTGGAATTTAAGAAATTTTTTTTGTAGTGCCGTTTGATATTATGCTCTTCATCTGGTGACTATGTAAGAGCAAAGTCAAACATACATTCCCAAGAGATCGGGAAGTGCCTCTTTCATTCACTTTCCCCGCAGCCGTGACAGTTTGGAATAAAAAAATCTGATGAGAACTGAGGAAAGTTCAGCTCTTTTATACAATTTGAAGCATGATGAAATTTCATAGGACACAAAGAAAAGACCTTAGGCAAATCGAGGAGCTGTTCCTCGGTTATGGGGACAGTCGCTTTGGCGTAGTTGTCCAAATGGGTTGGCATCACTTGTATATACACATTTGCGCATGAACATTTGCGCATGGACATCTGCGCAGCGACATTTGGTGAAAGTTTGTTAAAAAAAATTTCGAAAAACGCAAATGTTTCATGCGCAAATGACGATGCGCAAATGTTGCATGTGCAAATGTACATGCGCAAATGTCCGTACGCAAATGTCGCTACGCATGTCTATGCGCAAATGTGTGTGCACAAGTGATTCCAATCCGTCCAATTAGGGCAGTTTGTCTGAATGCCAAGTTTTTCATAACTAAAAAATTTTCCCTTGGCCCCCCTTATGTTTTTGCCCAAAATTTTTGGTCAAACTTTTGAGCTAAAATTTCAACAAAAATCCTATTTTTTGAGCATTTTTAGCTTAAAAACACGCATTTTTTCAAAAAAATTTGCGCCTTTTTTGCTTAAAATAAAAGATTTTAACACAAAAATGTTTCGAAAGTCATGTGTACCCCCTCCATTTACCGATTGAAATTACACCACTACTTTCTGTACCTGATCTTACAGTGCATTTCAAGTGCCTGATCTATCATCTTTGGCGGATTTTTAAGCTGATAAAATCGGCGTGTTGAGATCGAAAAGCACACACATTTCAGGCGTTTTAAGTAATAAAAATTAAATAAATTCTTTTATTGCAAATTAATCAACTGATTAGAGTTCATAATTTTTTAGTATATTTGTATAGAGTTCATGAATTCTTTGATAAATTTCCGACAAAAATATCAGGGACACACATGTGTGAAAATCTAGGGGTAAAAACATGCGAAGAATCCGAATTTGGCATTTTTGAAGCGAAAAAATGCTTTCCTGATTTAGAGGCGACTCTAGCCATTTGATATTTTTTTTAAAGATTCAAAGCAAATGAGAAAACAATAGTGTTAAAACACACAAGGGATTTCCCGTACCATGTTTCTTGAACTATTGTTCTCTTAATTTTAAAGGAGTGCAAAGAATATATACGAATCTGGGTGTATTCAAATTCCAGAATTAAGATATGGACTATGATAGAGTATGGGGATCATGCTTTTTGGGCATGTATTTTTAACTTTGACCATGCATCGCCACAAAATTTATAGCATAAAATATGTTAAAAGAAAAAAGTAAAAATGTTTTATCAAATGGGGATTCAATTTGGGATTATAGAAATAAACAAATTAAAAAAAATATTGAAGAAAAGAAAATCATTTATGGACCATTTTTACAAAAATGTTTCGTGCGCATAAAAATTTATGGTGTAGTGGTAGCGCTCTGGCTTGAAAGGGGATAGAGGTTGAAGGCGCTGGTTCAAGTCCAGTCCTGAGCCAAAAGTTTAGTACTACTAAGGATTAGCGACCATAAGTGGACAAACAGGGGAAGAGGGGGGGGGGGTTTGGTGCTGAGTTGAGTCCCTAAAATTTTCAAAAATTTGCCTTGGTCCCCCCTTATGTTTTTTTTGAAACTTTTCCAAAATTTTGATCAAAAACATAAGGGGGGGGGGATCAAAAAAAGAACCAACCCGGTCGCTCCGATGCCGGATTGATCCTATTTTTGACCTTTTTGCTGGATCGTGACACAAGTTCGCGTTTATAATCTGTCGAACGACAGTGCTTTTTGTGTCGTGCGATAGTACTTGGTTTGAAAAGACGTTTTTCCATCAACAAGCTTCGGTGGTGCAGTGATAAAGCAGCGTCTTAGTGGTCACAAGGTCGCGGGTTCGAATTCTGCTTATAGCCAAATTTTTTGCCCTTCCCCTTATACATCTATTCGTGTTTGGAGAGAATGGTGAAGAAAAGTTGTGCGTTGTAAATGATATCAAGATCACAAATTGACAACAAAATGAAAAGTTGTTCTTTTGAAACAATGGTTGTTAATCAATTCCGGGGGATTAGCATTTTAGACATTCATTTCATAGAGATCAGTTCCGATTAAATTTGCGTAAAAATCGACCTTTACCCTGAATATTATCACCCCACATTTTTATCAGCCCCTGAAATCGACTTCGTAGATTTTTTTCTATAATTAGAGACCGGCACATTGGGTCACAAATCACTAATACCTGTATCAATGACACAAAATGATTGAATTTGAAAAATATTTTAGGTTATTGAAACGAAAACCATGAGTCAAGGTTTTCGTTTTAATAATCCAAAATATTTTTCAAATTCAATAATTTTTGTGTCACTTCTCTCGGGGAACTATAAAACTTGATTCTATGAATTTTTCCCCAAAGTAACAAGATTTTGAATTTTATGTTTTATTAAATCGTTTCAATAAACAATCTGATTGACCAACAAGCTCTTTGCTTCAATGTTCAAACACGTTTGAAAACTTTTTTCCCAACTTTGTTTCGCTCATAACTTTTTACCGTTAGATTTTCAAGTAGTGCCGTAAAAGCAAAAAATGCTCCAAATTTTGTGCTCTATCACATGGCACCAACTCCCCAAAAGTAGATTGGTCCTTTAACTATAGCTTCTAAGCTATACTATACTACTACAGACATATTTTATTTGTATCACATTCGGAAAGAGAGTATAGCTAATATAGCGAAGATTTGTTCTACCAATGGCGTAGATTTGAAAAAGTTTTAGTCATCCGAAAGTCGGCAAAAAACCACTGGCCTTCGTAAAAGTATCCATTTCCTTGAATCCACTATGATTTTATGATGTATTTTGAAAGCATAAGTATGTCCATCAACAAACAAAGATATTCAAATTCATTCATACATTGATAAAAGAGAAGTTTGGGTGTTAATTTTTATTTTTTAGTTTTCTCGAAAACACTACAAATTACGATCTATCATGCCCCTGATCATATGAAAGAGATTGAGAGTTTTGACTGCAAAACAAGTGCCTCAGCTGAAAAGATAAAAGCCCAATATTGGTCTTCGCTTTTTTGTTTTGACTCTAATCATTTGATGCTTTTTTGCAAAAGATTCAAAACAAATGAGAAAATAAAAATGTTAAAAAATACATTGATAAAAAGGGATTTTCCGTACCATGTTTCTTGAACTATTCTCTTAATTAAAGGAATGCAAAAAAGATATACAAATCTGGGTGTGCTCACATTCTACAATTAAGATATGGGCAAATACCATGATAAAGTATGAGGATCATGCTTTTTGAGCATGTATTTTTGACTTTGACCATGCATCGCCACAAAATTTATAGCATGAGTAAAATATAGGGGGGGGGGGCAAAAGAAACGGGACTTTGGTCCAAAAGTAATGGGAACTTGGTTTAAAAACAGGAATTTGGTCCAAAAACGGGAATCTGGTCCAAAATTTTCCTGTTCCCCAGAAATTTGGTCTAAAAATAACGGGAATTTGGTCCAAAAAATATTTTTGAATCAAATTCCCGTTAATTTTGGACCAAAGTCCCGTTTCTTTTGCCTCCCCCCCCCTATATGTTAGAGAGAAACAAGTGCAAAAATGCTTTACCAATTGGGTCAAATTGTCATCGCCACAAAATTTACAGGGTGTTCAATAATTTACTCCCGTCTTTCAAAAATTCACCAAATCGAGTTTACATCCATTTCAGCCGACCGATGGCTCATTCAGACACCCCTATCAAGGTCACTCTTACAGGGACTGTGTCTTAAATTTTAGCTCTATGCCTCTGTACATATTTAACATGGGAATACTCTGTCAAAATTCCGGTTTATTTGAATGTTTTGGGCCATGCTTAACAACTTCCACAAAAAATTTTTCAAAAAAGTGCAAAAGAAAAAATTCATGTTAAATTATAAGCAAGATTAAAAATCCGCGTTTTATCGTGAGCTTGACTCAGTGATAGTGCTCCCGACTTCGAGTCCAATAGTACAGGGTTCGAATCCCACCTACGTCGAATTGATTTTGAAGCTGGTTTATTTGGTACTCATAGCACTTTTTTGAAAAAAAATTTTTGTGGAAGTTGTTAAGCATGGTCCAAAACACTCAAATAGACCGGAATTTTGAAAGAGTAAGTCAATTTTTACAATTCTAAACGATATAGTCTGAATTTACAAACTATACACATAACTGGAACAGATTGGCAACAAATGGTTTAATCGAAATGGTTGTTGACTCTCCTATGTTAATCTGTAATCTTAAATTTTATGTGCAAAATGTACAAATCTATTCGAAAAGAAGATTATTGCATGGACAGTTAGGTGACGAAATTTTGTACTTGTCATCTTTACAATATGTGAAGATGATATGATATCAAGATCACATATTGACAAAAAATTAAAAGCTGTTTCTTTTTTTAAATAGCACGGCGGCCCCGCGGTTCAGAATTTTTTATAACAACTTCCCCCTGTGTATCCTAGAGCGGTATCTTTGTAGGGGTACACTAAAAAATTTTGCGTTTTAGTAAAATTAGCATATATCCTCGTAGGAATTGAATTGAGACTTCGTTGGCCACTCGAATGGGCTCTATGTTTTTTCGCAAACGAATTTTAGCATTTCGAATTTTCGCAAACGAACTTTCGCAAACAAATTTTCGCACACTCGGCCTAAAGACCTATCCACGCCGATTTTTTTTAAGTTTTAAAACTTAAAAAATTAGAAAATTCGTTTGCGAAGATTCGAAATGCTAAAATTCGTTTGCGAAAAAACATAGAGCCCTTAAATGAAAGCTGGTGATCTGCCCTACAACTTTTATATAGACATCTATGGCAAGTTTTCGCTTCAATAAAGGTTAATCTCAAATTTTTGCAACATACCCGGATTTTAAACAAAAATTGGACTTTTTGACCCGGTTACGAGGGTTTTCAACCAAAGTGATCTTCACAAAAAATGTAGCCCTGTGTACGAGGAAAATGATGATATATTGGGTTTGGTGTGTTAGCACAGAAATTTTTTGAGTTTTACGCTAATTTATTCTTGAACAATGGTGATTTGAAAACCCTCGTAAACGGGTCAAAAAGTCCAATTTTTGTCAAAAATCCGGGTATGTCGCAAAAATTTGCGATAAACTTTTTATTGAAGCGAAAGCTTGCCATAGATGTCTATATAAAAGTTGTAGGGCAGATCACCAGCTTTCATTTGAGTGGCCAACGAAGTCTCAATTCAATTCCTACGAGGATATATGTCAATTTTACTAAAACGCAAAATTTTTAGGGTACCCCTACAAAGAGCTAGGAAACACAGGGACACTTTTTTTCAAAAACTGATACGCCGGAAAGCATAGTTTGCCAGTAGGGGGAGTACATCGGTCCCTCAGGATGGATGGATGAATGGCCTTTCAGGGGGATACAGGGGAGGTACATGATAAAAAAATTCATGCATTCAAAGAAAAATTGTATGTTGTTAACTTATATCTGTGGATAGGCTTGTCGACACTCAAAATGACACCGGGAAAAGCAAAAATTTATATGATGAATGAATTGGAGAGGGTACATGAACCATCATGATGGATGGATGATTGACTATAAGGGCGGAAGGTCCAAGGATGAGTTGTGAGGGGTACTGCACCCCCTCTCCTTGGCGACCTATACCGGAAAGTCTTCGTCTAAATTACGCCGGAAGTCTTTGTCTAAATGTTTAAACAAAGTATTTAATTGGCAATAGTCTCATGTGCTGTATTCTTACTACGCAGATTATTGTTAATTCAGCAATTATCATTTTTGCATGCATGGTTGATCTTGTGAGGAGTTCAAAGTCATTCTTTAATACTGAAAGCGAGCGTATGAGCATCCCGATAACAAGGAAATTACGTGCATAATTTTGCTAGTATTGAAAAATCCGTAAAAATAATGTCATTATTGACGGTGTTCTTGGAAAATTTTGTTTTGTTTGTGTGAAAATTAAATTTTGGCTGTCGTATCTAGACCATGAAGGGTTAAACTACAGGGTGGTCCAAAATTACACAAAACAATTTGCAACATTAAAAACAAACAAATTCATTCAAAATGACCGCCATTCGATGCAATTACCGCGTCAAGGCGTCTTGGCCAGTCGTCACTGGCTCGATTAATCATCCCTTGATCCAAATTTTCGAATGCTTCGGTGATCGCTTGCTTCAGAGACTCGGCCGAATTGTGTGCTTCTGCATTCACTTGAGCTTCGAGAATACTCCAAATGGCGTAGTCGAGTGGATTCAAGTCTGGAGATTCATTTCGAAAGCGATTTTTTAGATAATGAATGTAAGTCCATCAAGAAAGTAGAAAAGTCCGTGTAATTTTGGACCACCCTGTATTGGGTTGTTCGGAAAGTTATTACGCTCTATAAAACTTAATATTTAGGGCTCCAGAAATCCTTTTTCGACAAAAATTTTTCAGTATTAGGCAAGAGTGTATGTTGAATACGATCCGATCGGTCTTTTTGAGAGTATGCCATGTTTTCGTGTCAATATCCAGACTTTTTCAAAAAATAGGATCTCATAAGTGCAACCCTATTTCAAAGAGTTGATATTTGGCTTTAGAAGTCGGGTACTACTAAGGATTAGCGACCCTACTTAATTGATTCGATATTTTATTGCAAAAGATTCAAAACAAATGAGAAAACAATAGTGCTAAAAAATAGATTGATAAAAAGGAATTTCACGTACCATGTTTCTTGAACTATTGTTCTCTTAATTAAAGGAATGCAAAAAATATATACGAATCTGGGTGTGTTCACATTCCACAATTAAGATATGGGCTAATACCATGATAGAGTATGGGGATCATGCTTTTTGGGCATGTATTTTTGACTTTGACCATGCATCGTCACAAAATGTATAGCATGATAAAATATGTTAGAAGGAAAAAGGTACAAAAATGCTTTGTTAAATGGGGATTAAATTTGGGATTATAGAAATAAACATGTAAAATTTGGCACTATAACTTTCGCCATGTAACTTTTGCCACGATAACTTTCGTGCCAATAAACATTTAATTTCAGATTAATTGAGGTGCCTGATTTGCAATAAATATTTATATTGACACGAACGTGGTAAAGTTACGTGGCGAAAGTTATAGTACCTTTTGGGGTTTCTGTGGGGTCCTAACTGCAAAGCACTGACCTTTTATTTTCATCCAAAGCGCAATAGATTTCCGCCAGGTCTTCGCGATCGGTCTCGTTGAATAAACGTTACCACGCTTCTGAATTCTCGCGACGCTAAACTAAATGACCTAAAATAGAGAAGTAATCGCGGGTGCAAACGATAAATATATAAAACAAAACCAAGTGCTCTATCCGCTATACTACACGGACAACTTGCAAAGTGTTCTACTTAGTGGCTTATGAAAAGAACTCATATATTTTTCAGACTTTTTGAGGCTGTTTAACCCACTAGGAGTGCTCAATATCAGAAAATTCCATCATTTCAGAAATAAAGTCGACCATGACGAATCTTTTGAGCTAAGTTTCAATATAGGTTTCGTACTGACAACTGAAAATGTCCCTTGTTAATAGTACCAAAAGTTTTGGCATATGCACAAAATTTCATAATATAAACAAAAAATGGCCACTTTTTTTCCGACCAGAATGGGTCATCAATTGACGGCTATAAAATAAGTTCTTCATTGATTCAGTGGCTATTTGCTTGATTTGAGATTGAAGGTCGAGGGTTCGATCCCAGGTTCTATCTATTTCTTTTTTGCATTGATTATTTTTAAGGTGTTTTCAGACGCATAAGACTCCGTACATATTTAAGTCAATTTTTACAATTCGAAATGGATCTAAACGATATGGTCTGAATTGAAAAACTACCCCAATACATCACCGTGACAAATTAGCAATCATTATTTAAGCATGATGATTTTTGGGTTTGATATTCAATCTGTGGTCTTGGTTTTTATGTGTAAAATGTACCGTGTACAAAATTTCGTACTCAATTTTTATAAATGCACAATTTACACATCTATTCGTCTTTAGAGAGAATGATGAAGAAGAGTTGTGCGTTGTAAATGATTTCAAGATCACAGATTGACAACAAAATGAAAAATTGTTGTTCTTTTGAAACAATGGTTGTTAATCTATTCCGGGTGATTATCATTCTAGACATTCATTTCATAGAGATCAGTTCCGATTAAATTTTTACAAGACGATTTCCGTAAAAAAGCGACTTTTGGCCTGAAATATTATCACCCCACATTTTTATCAGCCCTGAAATCAACTTCGTAGATTTTTTCCATACGTGGGCAAGAATGGGGGGGGGGCTGAGTCCCAAAATAAGAAGTGATCCTTAGAAAATTTTAAACCAAAATAAGAAATGGTCGATTTTATAGTATTTTTACCACTTCTTATTTGAAAAAACATCAAAAAAGAGGTAAAAATCACGATTTTTTGAGGTCCCCCTTCTATTTTTGCATTTTTCTAACAACATTGTAAGGGGGACCCTTATGTACAAGGTGAACCAATTTTTTTACGCTAAAAAATGATCATCACTTTTTCAAATAAATCCATTTTCGATAATTCTTTTTTTATTTTCATCCAGAGACAATAGGAAAGCGATTCATGTCAAAAAAACGAAAAAAAATTTTGGAGCTAGTGGCGAATACATACCCACAAAGGCAAAAATTGTTATGCACACTTGAAAAATGTCCCTCAACCATCATTTATTGTTTTTTGTGTAAATTGTTGTTTTATTACCTCTTTTTATTAACTTTCTTCGGTTATTATAGAAAAATGGTTCAACCGCTAGAGCTACACGGAATGACCGATTTGGAGTTTTGTGAGAAGCTTATTCTAAAATCCGACGAAGAATTTTAAACTTGGATGGCTGGACTTGGCTTAATCAACGGATCGAAGGCTTGTGATCATTGCCAAGGACACCGACGAGTTCGTCATAATCGACACTTCGTTGATCCCGTCACTCGCTACCACACGCAAAATATCGAACGAAAAAATGGAGAATTCAAAGTTTTCATGCGAGAAAAGAAGGGAATCCACGATAATCAGCTGTTGAGTCACATTGCTGAATTCCTGTGGCGCGAGCGATTCGATCATCGGAACGGCGAAGACGTATTTTATAATTTTTGGTCTCAGGTGGCAGTGATTTATCCGTGCACGATGTAAATTAAATGTTTGTTTTTTTGCTTTTGTTATATTGATTGTCTTTACGTTTGTTACGTTGTTTCTTTATAAATAATAAATAAAAACGATAATTGATGGTTGAGGAACGTTTTTCAAGTGTGCATAAAAATTTTTGCCTTTGTGGGTATGTATTCGCCACTAGCTCCAAAATTTTATGCATAAATTTTTACTTTGTACAAAAATTTTGGCTCCAAGTGGGATTCGAACCCGCGAACTGTGTGACCGTGACGGTTCACCATAAACAAGCCTCGGTGGTGCAGTGACAAAGCATTATTGGTCACAAAGTTCAGGGGTTCGAATTCCACTTGGAGATAAAAATTTTTTGCACAAAGTAAAAATTTATGTATAAAAATTTTTTTCGTTTTTTTTGGCATGAATCGCTTTTCTATTATCTCTGGATGAAAATAAAAAAGAATTATCGAAAACGGATTTCTCCCAGTGCCACGATTTTATACTCAGAGAACGGTGATTTTTTGAGTTTTTATAAAATGAAAGCTTAAGAGATGATATCTCGAAAGTTCGAACTTCCTGCGGCACTCGGCGAACAGATGATGGAATATGAAATTTTGGACCAAAATAAATGGATTTAACCATCAAGAGATATGCCCAAAGTACAGGGTGCGGCAAAAGTTCTTGGACAAATGTTTCAACTAAAATTTTCTCGAAAATTGCAAATATTTCTTTCAATTTTTTTGCTTGATCTTGCAGCTTAGAACCTTTTTGAACATTTTTGCTTAAAAAATTTTCAACTTATGTTTTTATTTTGTGCGACCATACTTCTTCTTCATAATTACAAATTCCATTAGAAGCATGCGAGCGACCATGGTAGATGGCTTTATGAAACGTCTCGATGCCTGTATCGCGGCAGAAGGTAGTCGAGTTGAGCATTTGTTGAAATAAAATTGTTTTTTTTGACTGCTTACTCTCAAATAAAATGATTTGTTTGAAAATATTTTACTTATAATACCGTTTTTTCGGCTATTATTTTGTCCAAGAACTTTTGCCGCACCCTGTACTACAATGGAAAAAATCCCATTAAGGTTCCTATAACGCCCAACTTTCATAGGAGTCAAAATGGACCTTTTTTAAATTTGCACATTAGATTTCGAGATTTTGAATATCAGAAAAACTCAAATATTTTCTGATTTTCAGGGAAACTCGAACATTTATACATGTACAGCTCGTGAAATTTTTTAATTCAAATTTACAAACAGACATAAATCCGACCAAAAAAAGTTAAAACATCAATTATTAATTCAACGATATTCCTTGTCCAGGAAAATATCGATATTGGGTTACAATTTGTCTCGCTTCTCGATAAATGTAGCCAATAATAAACCCAAATATGATGCTGATGATAACAATCCTTGCTTCCAGGTCCATAAATAGTGTAGTTGGAGATAAAAAGCTATGTGTTTTCATAACGAAGGCGATTCGGATGGCCACCCATAGTAAATAAATCTTGTTATATCTATCGGCGTCGTTTAGAACACAAGTAGTGACGACAGAAAAAATCATAGGTTCCAGTAAAAATGGGAGATTAAAGTAGAAACAGGTAATCTAAAAAAAGCGATGAATATTAGGTGGTACTACCTCGGTGTGACGATTTCACCCCGATTTTTTGGGTTAACCCTAAAAAGGGTGGGGTGGAGCAAAACTAAAAAGGGTGAAACAAGGGTGAGGCTAGTTTTTTGGGTTTATAAAATTATGGTAGGCAATTCAAATTCTAAGAACATCATATTCGACCGTAGTTCTATTCGCTGAACATATTCCCGAGGCGCTCATAATTTATGAGCTATAAATTTGTCACTTTTATGCGAAATTCAGGCGGTATAAAAAGGGTGACTTTTTTAGATTAGCGAAATTTGCCACAATTTATATATATTCGGAAAATTCATGAAAAATGGACCATTTTTTGTTTTTACAGTAAATTCTAAATCGTTATCGTTGTCGAGATAATCACGTTTGAAGTTGGCGATTTT
>OZJO01028026.1:14223-28449 GCA_900406225.1 Acrobeloides nanus | reverse complement strand
TTTGTCGTACCACGATACAGAAAGGTACAACAGTACGACACCAACTTGCGGGGCACCAAATAAAGAGCTTTATTGTTATTCGTTTTCCCTATCAGAAATTTTCATACGAGTTTTCACGAAACTGTTCGAAAATATACCAAAAATGGCAACTTTTTTCCGATCGGACATGTCCTTTAGATAAAAAACATTCCATATTTGTGTAAAAAAGGCTCTAGGACGTTTTACATCGTTCTTCATCTTCTGTGGTCAAAATCAAGAAATTCTTTCAGATTCGAATGTCTCGTATAGAACAACCCCTGGATACAAAAGTTCAGCCGAATTGAAGAAAATTTTAATAGAGAAAAAAATCGACCGTTGTAAAATATCCGTTGTAAAACATCCAATTTTTCGTTGTAAAACGTCAAGAGCCTGTAAAAATTTCTTTTATAAAAAAGTTTTATTTATACTTGATTGTCAAATTTTTTAAAAATGTACAGGGTGGCTAAAAAAAGTGGATTTCTGTGATTTTTCGACCAAATTTTCGCTAAAAAATTTTTTTAAATAACCCTATGGGGGTTTTTCAATGCGAGGAATCGATTGATTGCATTGAAAAATCTTGAAAACGCTCCCCCCTGACCCCAAATCAGTCCAAAAAATCGCAAAAATCTGGTTTTTTGGAGGTTAATTTGTGGTTAGGGAAGCGTTTTCAAGATTTTTCAATGCGCGCAATCGATTCCTCGCATAGAAAAACCTTCCATAGGGTTATTTAAAAAATTTTTTGGCGAAAATTTGATCGAAAAATCGCCAAAATCCACTTTTTTAGCCACCCTGTAACGATAAAATAAAATTGTATATTTTAAGCGAATTGTCTTTTCTTAGAAGTGGTTTCTTCGAAACCCAAATTTTCGATACTTGCCATGCGTTTGAGAGCATTCTCTTGGTTGTTCGATGTTGAGATCGATGCACCTTGAGATCGATCTGTGCGCACTCCATTGCTTGGAGGCTCTTTGGTAGGTTCAGAAAGTCTCATGTAACACATTCGGCATAATGCTTGATACATTTCTTCACCACCGATGACTTCGAGCTAAACTTATAAACATTAAAGAAGATTTGAAAACATCGAACCTCCTTGTTCTTAGCTGTTCTGAAGGTAAAAGAGGCAAAATGTCCACATGATCGACAGACGGCATTTACTTTGTCGATTTTTTCCGCCAATGCAAAAAGTGGCACAATAGTCGGAAATGGCTTCAAAAAATCGAAAGTTTTTTTTCACATTTGGGAGCTACACTACACAATAGAGGGGCCACCCAAATGAAAAAATTTTTGACCCCTCTAGGGGTAAAAACATGCAGGAATCCGAATTTGATATTTTCGAAGCAAAAAACATTTCTCTGATTCAGAGAAGGCCTGTGTATTGAAGCGAAATGTTGAAAAATCGCATTTTTGCGACTTTTCGCTTCAATACACATGCCAAATTCGGGTTTCCCGCATGTTTTTACCCCTAAAGGTGTCATTTTCAAAAAAAAATGTTCGAAAATTTTTTTCACGTGAGTGATTCCCTATTGTGTAGTAGCTTCCATATTTGTACAAATTTTGGCACATACCTTTCGCTGAAAATCTCCATCTAGAGCAGCAATAATGACGGTTTTACCCATATTCGCCAAATCTTCCACATATGGCATAATATCGTCGAACTAAAAAAACAAAACGTATTATTATAAAAGACGAGTATCAATAGTACAAATTGGCCTTCGTCTATGCCGATAACATCAAACATTTGAAGTTTCTCATATACATCACGAATATGGACCGCATTTATAGCTTCCATTTTACGCCTAAAAACAAGGCTAGTATAGTCGAAAATTTTTTTTTGACTACCACAGAACTTTTATTGAATCAGGCAACTTGTACATTGAAACTAAAAAGAAACTTGGATCCTTATATAGCTTTTTTGATGCATCCCTGCATGGTCGTATGGCGGGAAAATCAGGATTAGTTAATACTGTTAGTACTAACCCTGATTTTCCCGCCAACACGACCATGCAGAGATGCATCAAAAAAGCTATATAAGAATCCATGTTTCTTTTCGTTGTACACTCCCCTGATTCAATAAAAAGTTCCGTGGTAACCAAAAAAATTTCGACTCTATAAATCAGCCGCCATTTACATGTCATGAGTACAAGCCATATCGTTGTCGTATCGAGTATCCCTTGCATATTTTACCACGGCGACACGCCTTCCTGCAAGAATATGCCGGTGAGTTAAGCGAAAGAGTTCGGTTCTAAAAAAGGCTAATTGTTTTTGTTTTAATTTTAAAGGACCACTCGGAAAAGCACTATGAAAAAGTTGTATATTCGGAAAGTTCATGAAAAATGAAGCGTTTTTTGTTTTTAAGGCATGTTCTGAATCGTTATCGTTACCGAGATAATCGCGTTTGAAGTTGGCAATTTTTGAAATCTGTGTATTACAACGAAAACATGAACGTAATGAAAATTCGGCATACACAATAGCAGAACGAACAAGAACGGAACGATGAAGGGAATTATAAGCACAATTGTCGTCCCGTTCTTGGTCATCCCGTTCGTGTGTTGTTTGAACGATCGTTCCATCCCGTTCTTGTATATGCTGAAAACTCGTCCCTGAATCAATAAAAGTTGTGTATTGACGCGAAAAGTTTAAAAAAATTTCGTTTTTCATCGACTTACGAAAACTTTTTTTCATTACGTTCATGTTTTCGTTGTAATACACAGATTTCACTTACGAAAACTGCCAAACAATTTTGAATTTTCATGTCAATACACACAAGTTTTATGCTTCAGGGACGAATTGTCTTCACTGAGTTCATGTTTTCGTTGTAATACACAGATTTCAAAAATTGCCAACTTCAAACGCAACTATCTCAAAAACTACAACGATTCAGAACATGCCGTAAAGACAAAAAATGCTCCATTTTTCATGAACTTTCCGAATATATAATTTTTTTCATAGTGTTTTTCCGAGTTGACTGGTCCTTTAAGAAAAGAGAGAAAAAATGATTGTTTTTGTAATTGCAAAAAAAGTTTTTTTAATTTTTAAAACATACGTTTTACCACTAAACATAGGACCAACAATTAAATGTAGCGATCCTCGAGCTTGACAAATACAATCCGACATCTTTTAGTTTTAAAAACTGAAAAAAATCTAATTGATTGGGCTGAGAATTGAACCTGCACCGTTTTAATTAAGCTCTGTTTATTGGCAAATTTCAAAACGATGAGCATGCATGGCCTAATGGCTAGGATGTTGGGCATTCATTTTTTTAACATGATTCAGGGAATGGAGTTGATGTATGGGCGAAAAAGAAAATTTTTTCGATTTTCGCATCAATACACCAATTCCATTCCCTGAATCAGGGTTAAGGAAGCGTTTTCATGCTTTGGGAATGCGCCTAATCGATTCCCCGCATAAACTTACGGGTCATTTTTAATAAAAAATTTTTCGGACCCAAAAATCACAAAAATGAACTTTTTATTCACCCTGTATGATTCACTAAAAAATTTTCTACCCTGGTAGAATCGAATCCGCGCCAATAACATGAATGGCCAGCGTACTAGCCAGTAGTCCATGCGCACCCAGCTTATTTGAACTTCGCTATGGCACAGAGTTTAAAGGGCCAGTTCACTCGGAAAAAAACTCGTATGTAAAAATGATATATTCGGAAAACTCATGAAAAATGGAGCATTTTTTGTTTTTATGGCATGTTCGTAATCGTTGTAGTTTTTGAGATAATCGGGTTTGAAATTTGAATTTGGGCTCATATTTTCGTTGCAATACACAAACTTTTTGAATTTTTAAATCGATTTTGCATCGTTTTTTAAAATTTTCACAAAATGAATATTGTAGCAATTGTTTATAGATAAATGAGAAGAACAAAATGACATCAAAATTATCCAATTTGAAAATTGTTTTGGATTATTGAAACGAAAACATGAATCAGAATTTTCGTTTCGATAACCCAAAACAATTTTCAAATTGGATAATTTTGGTGTCATTTTGTTCGTCTCATTTAGCTATAAAAAATTATAGCTACAATATTCACTTTATGAAAATTTAAAAAATCGATTTTTTCGCAAAAAATTCAAAAAGTTTGTGTATTGCAACGAAAACATGAACGCAAATTCAATTTCAAATGCAATTATCTCAAAAACTATAACGATTCAGAACATGCAGTAAGAACAAAAAATGCTCAATTTTTCATGAATTTTCCGAATATATAATTTTTACATACGAGTTTTTCCCGAGTCGACCGATCCTTTAACGTATGAACATGGATTTAATATTTTTCAAATTTTTTATAGAAATATTAATAACTAGTTAGCATTTGCAACAAAAATCAGATAAAAATGTGACAAAATTGATAAACGCATACATCAAAATTAAACATAAATATTCGCGCCAAAATCTCAGCAACAAGTATAACCAAGCCACATGACGATGGTCAAATGGTCAACTCCGCCGTGTAATGATTGACCTATAGAAAAGCCAAATGGCCACAAAAAACCACAAATCTTACTCATCATCTTATTCATTTAGGCAAAAAAGCATTCGAGAAAAAAAGATTGCGCCAGAAAAAGCTGGCATCCATTCTTGTAAATCTTCAATCGGAAATTGACCAGCCAAGGTCGTCATTCTCTTATTGAGAAGAGATGATAAACTTCCAAGAAAAATAGAACGAAATGGTGAAAAACCGCCGCTGGATCATCAATGCGGATTTGCGTTTTCCAATTACGTATAAAATTTAAAACAGGTTCAAATTTTTATTGAGATTAATTTCAATCAATAAACTAAAACTTAAAACGTTGGTTGACAAAAAATTTTGAGCGTAACTCATGTTTTCGTGTCAATATACAGACTTTTTCAAAAAATGAGGGTTGCAAATTCATTTTAAAATGTTGATATTTGGCTATAGAAGTTGAAAGAAAAAGCAAAAATATTTCGGTAGGGACAAAGATCGAACTTGCGCATTTCCGACTGCAAAACTAACGCTTTACCAGCTGCACCATGAAGGCAACTGATTTTACTTTCCGACTAAATACTTAACCTGAAAAGGCAAGAGGGGGGGGGGTAGAGAGAGGGAGTACCCCCATGATTTTGGTGTCGTTTTTCTTCTCTCACCGAGCTCTTTCCAAAAATCTAATTGACCCCAAAAACTCAAATTTTCAAAAAGTTCTCTAAATTGGCTGAAATTTGGTGGCAGGGGGTTTTTCGACACGAATCTGAAGAAATTTTTTGATTCTGACCACGGAAAGGTACGGTATACCCCAAAAATGTCTCAAAAACATTATCTTCTCTGAATTATGATCAGGCAAGCATTTTCATGCCTCGGCAATGCACGCAATCGATTCCTCGACTAGAAAAATCCTAGTAAGGTTGAAAATTTTGTCAAAAATCGACTTTTATAGCCAAATATTGACATTTGAAAATTTATTTGAAACATTTAATAACCCTCATTTTTTGAAAAAGTCTGTATATTGACACGAAAACATGAGTTACACTCAAAAAGAACAATTGTATCGTGTTCTGCATGAAAAAAAAGTTCATCGAAAACAAGCGAAAAATGCCGAAATTAGATGCATTTTTTGGGATACTTATCGAACAACTTAATACAAAATTTCAACACGCTTTATTTTTACTCTTGTTTAAAAAGTGAACATGGGATGTTGATTTCGAAAGAAAGGCCACAAATACGCTCAGTCACTCTCGGCTTATTGATTAAGTTCATAAATAAGCTAGATGTTTACTTTTTATTGAAATTTTATTTAGAAATATAAATTTATTATATAAACTTTACAAATATAAATTTTTCTGGTCCAATCACTTTCATTAGGTCGGCGTTTTATGCGAATGACTAAAACTTTTTTTTAAAACATTGTAGCAATTTTTTATAGCTAAATGAGACGAACAAAATGACACCAAAATGATCCAATTTGAACATTGTTTTGGGTTATTGAAACGAAAACATGAATCAGGGTTTTCGTTTCAATAACCCAAAACAATATTCAAATTGGATAATTTTGATGTCATTTTATTCGTCTCATTGAGCTGAGAAAAATGCTATAATTGCTTTTTTTATGTAAACTTTAAAATCCTTGTAGAAACGAATTTTTCTAGTTTCGAAAAGTCCTACAACCAACTTATGCACCCCTAGAAACAGTACAAAAACTTACTAGGCAGTGAGTAAAACAATCACCAACAACTTCAGCACATCCACCATGTATTTCATCGACGGCTCCATCTGCATGCCCAGCAGCGCCGCGAAGATAACGACTTCGTCGTTTTTGGCACCATGTAATTAGAGCCTGTATTTTTATATATATTTTTCCTCTTTATTGATATCTGTTACCTGTGCCAACATGAGTGTACCGATGGCACTAAAAACTCGGCCAGCGAAACTGAGCAAGCCAATGAGGTATTTGGATGGGCCCTCGGCGACCACTAAAAGTTATTTATGTAAAGACGATGATTTCAAAAATTTACGACCTTTTTTGAGCCTGAAATGTAATGATTGATGCTTGGCGACAGCAGCTTCGATGACTTCGGCATTGAGTTGAGCAGACCAGACACTTGCAAAATAGGCTAGGCCATTGAATAAAACTCCAAGTATTAAAAGAAAGACTGCTCCAACACATGTGTTATCTGAAATTGTTATACTAGTAGCGGACAAAAAGTTTATATCAACACCAATGAAAAACGAAAAAAATCATATCTTAGATTCAAGAAAATGCTTTTTGGATGCGATTTTTTTCAGTATTGGTAATCATCTATGGAGATTCTTTCGGATCAGTTAATGTTATATCAAGATTTCAGGTTTTCGTTGTAATACACAATCTATTTGAACATTTTGCTATAAATTTCAACAAAAAATCTCGAAAACAAGAATTTCTATAATGATCCTACAAAAAATTAATTTTCATTGATCACATAGAGTTGGTGTACGGCCGAAAAAAAGATGTGTGTTATAACGAAAATCTGAAATGTTGAATAAAATCTTGACCCTGATTCAGGGAATGGAATTGGTATACGGGTGAAAAAAGAAAATTTTTCGATTTTCGCGTCAATACACCAACTTCATTTTCTGAATCAGGGTCAAGGAAGCGGAATGCGCGCAATCGATTTCCCGCATAAAATTACTCCTCTTTGGATCATTTTTAGTAAAAAAATTTTTCGGTCCCAAAAAATTTTTTCCCATTTCCCTGATTCAGGAAACAACTGCGTGTATGAAAGCAAAAATAATCCATGATCAGGAAAGCATTTTCAAGGTTCAGCAATCGATGTTTCGCATAGAAAACCCTCCGTATAGGGCTATTTTAGTGAAAAATTGAAAAAAAACTTGAAAAAAATCGCAAAAATCCGTTTTTCACCACACCCTGTAGATAACAAAAATATGCTAGAAAACATGAACCAGTTTGTGTATTACAACGAAAACATGAACCATGAGATAACAAAAATATGCTTTGAAAGCTAGTGAAAAAAAGATTACGTCGAATTTTCTTCAGTCGCTTTTTTGTCTTCAACAGACTTGAGGTACTTTCCGCTTTTGTCAAAGCTCCTTCAGGAATGGTTAAATGGATGTCGTCCGTTTTCCTTTGCTCTCCATTCATATCTCCCTGAACCAAGCTTAATCGTTGATTACTAGAATGGTCCGTAGAACGTCGTTTGAAAGATCTCGAAGGGCCTGGAGTACTGTTATACACCTTGCTTCCAGATGGCGATGATACCACTCTTACAAACATTCTACAAACAAATTGTTCAATATTTGTGGGAATTTAAAAAATAGCATAGCCAATGGACATTGGCTATACAACGACGTTTAAAAAGGACAAGAGGACAACTTTAGAGAAACAAACCCCAAAGGGATTCTGAAGAAAAATGACTGTTTTTTCCTTTGAAATTTTTAAGCTACTATACAACACCCACGTGAAACAAATTTCAAAAATCTTTTCTGAACATGACCCCTATAGGGGTAAAAACAAGCAGAGAATCCGAATTTGATATTTTCAAAGCGAAAAAATACTTCCCTGATTCAGGAAAGGCCTGTGTATTGAAGCGAGAAGTCGAAAAATCGCATTTTGCGACTTTTCACTTCAATACACAGGCCTTCTCTGAATCAGAAAAACGTTTTTTTGCTTCGAAAATGTCAATTTCGGATTCCCCGCATATTTTTACCTCTAGAGGGGGATCATTTCCAGAAAAATTTTTCACGTGGATACCCCCTCCCCCGGAGTTTTTGGGGCAAAAATAGCCATTTTTGGTAAAAAAATATGATTTTTTAGTGAAAGATTGGAAAAAATGGCCCCAGTTACGAGAGGTGGCACTTTTTTGGTAAAATTTTTTGGGGTAAAAATATGTTTTTTGGAGCAAAAATAGCCATTTTGGCGAAAAAATGTCATTTTGTAGTGGGAAAAATGGTCATTTTTTTCAAAATTTTTCAAAGTCGGGAAAAACATAAGGAGACACTTAGAAAATTTTTTAAATTTTTTCAAAAACGGAGGACACTTGCCCCGTCCCTCTCCTCTTGTGGCTACGCCACTGGGTAACCCCAGGGATGCCAAGTCTGCTGATTTTTCAGAAAAGTGCCGATTTTGAGATGTCAAATCTGGCAAACATCTGATTTTTCAGTGTCAATTCTGATTTTTGAGATGCGAAATTTTACCAAATTTATAAGAAATAGAATGGAAAATTAATATTTTCTGATTTTTACTCCTCCTAAAATCTGATTTTTAAAGTCAGATTTTCTGATTTTGAACAAAATGTTCTTGGCATCCCTGGGTAACTCTGTTTGCGGCTAACTCCAAGAAACAAAACTAATATCTTATCTAACATAAAAAACTTTGGAATTTAAACGAACCAAATTGAGCCGAGAAAACATCGGCCCATTGTTCCATGATCTTGTCACTTTGAAATTCTCTCCCTTTTTTGCTTTGCTAATGATATCACGGCTCAAGTTTTTTTCTTCTTCTTGGATTAAATAAAGCAATCCACACAATCTAGTAAATGCCAACAAAATAAGATAAAAGTAGTAAGGCCCCAAAAATATAAGCGTTTACAATTTTTGCTTAGATTCTCAAAAAATGCTTCGAATGCCTTCTTCTCGTGACACAACACACCTTAAGTATGCTTGAGAAGTAGCTGGTTTTTTGCATGTGCCAACAACGGAAGTCCTCCTCTTTCGTGGACAGATCCGCGGGGACTTTTTTTAGAAAGAATCAGCAACAAAGTGCCGGCTGCGACACCGTATTGATTTGAACTTTGTTTGAACTCAACGCCGTTTGAAGACATCATTTACTTGTGTGCTTTATTTCATAACTGTCTAGAAATGAGTGGCACATTATCACATCATGCCAATGGCAAGTGAAGAAATGAGTCATATAAAGGTAAAAAAGCCTCGAGGGTGGATATTTAATACTTGCTTGCTCATAGGACATTGTATTGACATAATTAAAACATTTCGCAAAAAAATTCACATGGAAATTTTAAATGGCATGTAAGAAGATAAATTTTATGCTCTTTCAGAAAAACTTTGAACAAATCTAGAACTTAAATAGGGAAATTAATTTTTAAATTAAACAAAATAATGGAATAATGTTAAAAATCAGCATATAAGAACATAGACACGAAGAATTGTATATTAAAAAACGGTGTGAAGAAACATACCGTTCGGTTTTTATGCGATTGGTACTACTAACAAGGAATAGTTGAAGAAGTAGTAGTAGAAGAAGAAGTAGAAGAAGAAGTAATTGTAGAAGAAGTAGAAGAAGAAGAAGTAGTAGTAGTAGAAGTAGAAAAAGAAGTAGTAGTCGAAGAAGTAGAAGAAGTTGTAGTAGAAGTAGAAAAAGAAGTAGAAGAAGTAGTACAAGAAGTAGTAATAGTAGAAGTAGAAAAAGAAGAAGTAGTAGTTGAAGAAGTAGAAGAAGTTGTAGTGGAAGTAGAAAAAGAAGTAGAAGAAGTAGTAGTAGAAGTAGAAGAAGTAGTAGTAGTAGAAGTAGAAAAAGAAGTAGAAGAAGTAGTAGTAGAAGTAGAAGAAGAAGTAGTAGTAGTAGAAGTAGAAAAAGAAGTAGAAGAAGTAGTAGTAGTAAAAGAAGTAGAAGAAGTAGTGGTCGAAGAAGTAGAAGAAGTTGTAGTAGAAGTAGAAAAAGAAATAGAAGAAGTAGTAGAAGAAGAAGGGTTGGTTTTACAACTTTTTCTGATTCGCTAATATTAAAATTTGGACTCTATGGGGATTAACCCTCCCTATTCAAGATGGCTATTTCGCCACTAGCTCCTGCGCTAGCGACACTTTTTTCTGATTAGCCATGAAAATAAGTAAACGAAGACAAAGATAGACGTGATCGCTGCTGTGCCCCTATAAATTACTAAAAAGGTTTGGTCGTTACTTTTTTTTTGTAAATTTGCCAGCCTTGAGGGCTTTTTGCAAAATGAATTTTTTTTACCC
Source organism: Acrobeloides nanus (assembly GCA_900406225.1). Lineage (NCBI taxonomy): Eukaryota > Metazoa > Nematoda > Chromadorea > Rhabditida > Cephalobidae > Acrobeloides > Acrobeloides nanus. The sequence continues at coordinate 17,999 of OZJO01028026.1, read as the reverse complement.
TTTGGGGCTAACCAAGGGATAAAAAATTATAGGGATACCCGTAAAGGTAGTATACGGGCAGTTAAAAATTCGAATTCCAGCTAGAGCAGAAATTTTCGTTTCAATACACAATTTTGACGAAAAAATCAATCTCCATATCGATTTTTTAAATTTTCATAAAATGAACATTGTAGCAATTTTTATCCTAATATAGGGTGTATTTAAAAAACCAGAATTTGGGCGATTTTTTCATGTTTTTTCGACCCAAAATTTTTTTTCAAAAATGCCCTATTAGGGCTAATTTTATGTGGGGAATCGATTGCGCGCATTTCCAACGCTTCCCTGATCCTGAATCAGGGAATCGGAGTGTGCGCATTATAGCAAAAATTGAAAATTTTTAGATTTTTTGTCTGAAAATAATTTTCTGGGGGTAAATTTATGCGAGGAATCGATTGCACGCATTCCCGAAGCTTGAAAACGCTTCCCTGATCCTGAATCAAAGAAAAATTGATGTATTATACCAAAAATTGGTCATCGCTTCAATACATACCCCGATTCATTGAATCAGGATCAGGGAGACGTTATCAAGCTTCGGGAATGCGCGCAATCAATTCCCCGCATAAATTTACACCCTGAAAGTCATTTTCAGGCAAAAAATTTTAAAAATTTCGATTTTTGCTTCAATACACACTCCGATTTCCTGATTCAAGGTCAGGGAAGCGTTTTCAAATTTCGGTGAGCTCAATCGATTCTCATGAAAAAATCGCCCAAATTCCGATTTTTTTCGATACACCCTGTAAGTATTATTTCTTTAAATATATTTTGTTTTTTTTACCATCCTTTTTTCTGATCATTTTATTATTGCTTTTGACACAATAAGAAAATTGCTTATACAGGGTGGCCGAAAAAGGTTGCCGTTCATAAATTTTTATACGGACTTTCTTCATAACAGAAATTTTTTCACAAAAAGTTATATTCTACAAAGATGTTCCTTGTGAGATCAAGTCGAGTAACTTTGTAGAACATCACTTTTTATGTAAATTTTTTTGTTATGAAGAAAATCCCTATGAAAATTGGAGGAGGATGGGGAGGGGCAAATTGTTTCCGGTCACCCTGTAAATACAAATTAAAATCAGACTTGATTCAACGTCACCCAATTTTTAATACGTCCCGTTTTTAATTCTGCTATGTGTTAAGAACCTGTTCCAAAAGTAGTATGATTTTCCAAGATTTTTTCCTAAAATTAGCATTAAATATATATAATTTTCCCTCTAGCATTAAAATTATATATGGATAACAAGAAAAATTTTTGTTTATTGAATGCATGTAAATTTTGCTCCAAAATTTTTTCTTCTCGAATATCTTGAAAATACATTTATATCGATTTTTTAATTTGTGATGCAGATGACAGACAGCTTTAACAAAAATCAAGTTTGTTCTTCAATTTTTATGATGCTGTTAACAAGAGAAAAACTTGATGTCTTGACATTTTCCATCAAGATGAGGTCAACAAANATTTTTTAATTTGTGATGCAGATGACAGACAGCTTTAACAAAAATCAAGTTTGTTCTTCAATTTTTATGATGCTGTTAACAAGAGAAAAACTTGATGTCTTGACATTTTCCATCAAGATGAGGTCAACAAATTGATCTTTGACGGTCTTGTTGGTCTTTTAAAAGTATTGGGTTGATCCAAAAGTTTTGAGACTTTTTACATGATTTTTGACCCGAAAATTTCTTCTTCTACTACTACTTCTACTATTACTTCTTCTACTCTACTTCTTCTTCTACTTCTACTACTACTACAGGGTGGCCCAATAAAAAGTGCACTTTTTGAGATTCTATGTTTGCCGAAAAATTGCATTTTTTCGAGTAAAATAATATCTTTTGATTTAATTCTTTTACGTAGAAAACTATAGGATGAGCCAAAAAACCGTACTTTTGCGTTTTTTGGTGAAAAATTTTCAAAATTTTTTTTCCAAAATCACCTATCACCTATAATTTTCATGCATTTTTTGCCAAAAAAACGCAAAAGTGCGGTTTTTGCCTCATCCTGTAAATTCTCTACTCTTTTTTAAAAAAGAATCAGATCAATAGGCAACGACCCGAGAAAATGCAATTTTCGGTAACATGAAATCTCAAAAAGTGCACTTTTTATTGAGCCACCCTGTACTACTACTACTTCTTCTGATTCTTCTACTATTACTTCTTCTTTTAAAAATGACCCTTCTAGGAGTAATTTTATGCGGCCGTTTGCGCGCATTCCCGAAGCATGGAAATGCTTTCTTAACCCTTATTCAGGAAAGGAGAGGTGTGTATTGAAGCGAAAAGGAACTAAAATTCGAATTTTCGCCGAAAAACCGGCTATCTAGAGGGTTTTCTAGGCGAAGAATCGATTGCGCACATTTTCGAGGCATGAAAAAATTTCCCTGACACTGATCTAAACGATTTTCAGCAAGAAAACTTTGTAATAAGTATATTCCTCGTAGGGGTACCTTCCAGTGGCCAAAATCAAAAATCAACCTTCAGATTAAAGTTTCCCATGCCGAAAAATCCCTGGATACAAAAATCCAGTTAATTTGGAAAAATTTTTTGAAAACTCGAATTTTTTGCTCCCTGGGGAAAACTTGATTTTTCAAATTTTATTAGCTAATGAAGGAGAGAGAAAAATTTCTCATCCTTTAAAAGCATCATTTTCGTTACAATGTGCCGAAATCCGACGCTGATGTTGAAAGATGAGAATTTACTTTTCTTGTCTAACACAATGTTTACGCATTGCCAGTGGCCGGTGGTAAATCGTGGGTATTCTTCATCCCTATCTTTTCTTTTTCTAACCATCCCTTTGTTACTCATCATCTTCTTCTGTGTTGGCTATAGCGGTTGCTCATCGATTGCAGACTACATATATATGCGGCCAAATATCGACTTCTGGGAAATAACTGAAGAGAGAGCGAAATGAAGGCCACTAGGCGCTCAACCGGCGCTTTGCCTTATTGATCGCTGTCCGGTCAACATTCTGGACAAACGGCCATGCGCGCGCAAAGTTGTTTTATCCCGCCATACAACTTATAATGAAGAGATCTTCTTGAATATTATGCATGCTGGTTTTATGGGAATTTTGCTGGATCTTTTGCTTTTATTCTTATAGAAATAGATTAGAAGTGTGGAATTGGTTTAATCCCCATCAGAGTTGTTTTTTCGGCGCCGGACTGTTTGGGAACGGACATTTGGGTACGGGTCATTCAGCTTTAAATGTCTCATATTTTTCATTCTGAAATTATTTTGCCTTCATCATATGTTTCTTCGTCCCCAAATGTCCGTCCCCAAACAGTCCGGCGCCGTTTTTTTTTTTGCATTATTTAATAAGTGGTAAAATTGGACAATTTTTGGTACAGTCAACTCTCGATTTAGTGACACCCCAGGGAGGGATCACTAAAGTGAATCAGAGGGTGTCACTAAATTGAGTTTGACTGTACTTATACTTTTACAATGCATTCCTGCGTGGTCGTGTTGGCGGGAAAATTCCTTGTGTCTATCTATTTATATTTTTGCTTGAGATAAAAACCAGCGCCGCAGGCGAAACATTTTTTGAGAAATGCTTGTTTTTATGATGAAAACCATACATGGGCAAGGGGGGGGGGGTACTGTACTCCCTAATTCGTCGTAAGAAAAATTAATGGACCAATTCGTATTTGGGAAGCCGCCCAGACTGAATTCGTTGTGAAAATTCGTATACGAATTCATAAATCGAGAACGAATTCGTATTTCGACTTTTTCGCCTGTCGACGTTTTTTTTG
>OZJO01028026.1:0-14204 GCA_900406225.1 Acrobeloides nanus | reverse complement strand
GGGGGGGGGGGGTGCTGCATCCGACCAACCTGCACCCCCCCCCCTGCTTGCCCATGTATGATGAAAACGCTCAGAAAATGAAAATTTGAACTTTTTTGATGAAAACTAGTGATTTTTGGTGACATTTTTCGGTTTTAGTTTCGATTTCCCAACTCTAATTCTCGCAGTTTTGTCGCATTCTGACAATTAGCCTTATTTGAACCTTAAATCTATCTTCTTCTTCGTTTGTTATACACTCAATTGTAATTTAATCTATTGTCAACAGTCTTCATCTCTCCGTTTACAAATGACCACACTTTCCCTCTCCTGTTGCGTTTCGATTTGTTTGTAATATGGCTCCACATTTGTGTTACTCAACTTCGGTTCGGTTGAATGAATGAATAAAAATGTTTTATGCAACAGTTGCTGATTCATTGATAAATTTTTTGTGTGCTTCCTGTGACAAGCAATGAAAAAAATGCGTTTCACATCAAGTACACATGTTGCAAATCAGATCTTCCTATTGTTTTAGTTTAAACTTCGAAAGATCGTAATTGCCTTGAACTTTGGGAGTTACTAATAAACAATAGGAGAGGGGGGAACCACCCACGTGAAAATTTTTTCGAAAATTTTTTTCTGGAAATGACCCTTTGCCGTGACCCCTTTTGGGGTAAAAATGTGTGGGGAATCCGAATTTGACATTTATAAAATTTCTTGCGTCGATACACAGCTTTTCTTGAACCCGAAAATTTTCACGTGGGTGGCCCCCGTAGTAGCTCCGAACTTTGAAAGTAGTGGTAGGATGCCGATTGTTTCCCCCATAAATTATTTCATGGATTTTATGGGTCAGGGTTTATGATTCTTCGTTCCGTGTCGCTGCATTCGATTCCTATATGTACTAATTTATTCCGATCATATTCGATTAGTAATTTTCTAGATTTGCTTTCAAAATGCCCACGTGAATTCCGTATTAATGTTTTACCATTGCTTTCGGCCGCCTTGGGTAAGTCAATTACTTATTAAAAATAACGTCAGAGATATTAGAAAAGGTGGTAGTGGGGTATTTACGATTATTACATATTATTACATGATTTATAACTACACAAGTCTATTTTAACCGTGTCTTATTGAGGAAGATGTTTTTTTCGATTGCTTGTTGCCAGGGGCAACAGCATCAAAGTTGTTCGACTAGCTGGCGACACACGTGGATTTCTGTTATAAAACTTAGGCTTATATAGAATACGTTTCGTCGTTCCACTTTCTTTATACATCCGTTGAAATTATTCAAGGATTTGGTAACCGACTAAGTCATAAATAGAAAAGGGTTTATGTAGCCAAAGTGTTAAGGGGGCGAGGGGGACCATCAAAGGCCGAAAAGCCCTTTTTTAAAGGACCAGTCCGGTCGAAAAAAGTTGCCGATCGAAAATTTTTTATAGAAATTCGAAAATTTATGCAAATGGAGCATTTTTTGTTTTTACAGTAAATTATGAATCGCTTTTGTTGTCGAGATAATCGCATATGATGTTAGCAATTTGAAATTCTGTTTATTACAACGAAAACATGTACCTGATATTTTTTCCCTGAATTAATAAAATCTGTATATTAAGAAGAAAATAATTCAAAATTCTTAAACATTTAGAGCATTTTTTATAACTCGACGAGACGAATAAAATGACTCGAAAATTATCCTATTTGAAGATTGTTTTCGGTTATTGAAACGAAAACATGAATCAGGGTTTTCGTTTCAATAATCCAAAATAATTTTAAAATTAGATAATTTTCGTGGCATTTTACTCGTCCCATCGAGTTATAAAAAATGCTGTATTTATTTTTTTCTAAATGTTCAAGGGTTGTGAATTATTTTCTGCTCAATATACAGATTTTATTGATTTAGGGAAAAAATTATCAGGTACATATTTTCGTTGTAATACACAGAATTTCAAAAATCACCAACTTCATACGCAATTATCTTAAAAAAACAGTTGTAAAAACAACAAATGCTCCATTTTTCATGAATTTTCCAAATTTCTACAAAATGGTAACTTTTTTCCGACCGAAATGATCCTTTGAAGTTAAAAAGAATGCTTGTCTTTTTTTTAATTTTTACTAATTTTGTTTAGAATTTCCTTGATCTCACCTAAAAACTCCAAGGTCAAAAATGACTCAACTTGACCGTCCGCAAACATCTGCGGCGAGTGAAGCCGTCAAAGTGGTGGTCCGATGCCGTCCTATATCTCAAAATGAGATCGAACAAGGACATCAGAGGTATAATACATAACATTCAATTCTTGTACAGGGTGGTGTCTCAGCTAAGTGTTTACACCACATATTTGGCCTACTAACACAAAATATAATATTAGGAACTTTTATTTTTGGCGAAAGTCACCTCGTTTTAGCCTATCTAACTTTAAAAAACCGCATCGAAAAATTCGCCAGGGTTCCAGAGATCACAGTTGCACAACCCCGGTAAAATTTTACCGGGGTAGGTCATGGGTGGGATGGGAGGTAGGTCATGTAGTGGAGGGGAGAGGTAGATCATCGGTCCCCGGGCCGACTTCAGCGCCGGGGACCGATGACCTACCTCCCTCCTCATTTCTTGAATAAAAAAAGGTCGCCAATCTGCGGAGGGGGGGGGGGGGGGATCATAAAAACAAAATTTTTGACCGGGGTCNGGGGGGGGGGGGGAGGGGGTAGGTCATGTGATGGAGGGGGAGGTAGGTCATCGGTCCCTGGACCGACTTCGGCGCCGGGGACCGATGACCTTCCCCTCCCCCCCCCCATTTCTTGAATAAAAAAAGGTCGTCAATCTGCGGAGAGGGTGGGTCATAAAAACAAAATTTTTGACCGGGGTCTGTGCAACTGTGCCAGAGATAATGCCAAATAAGTGATGTAAACACTTTGCTGAGATACCCTGTACACTAACCCTTTTTTAGAATCATAGCAATAGATTCATCTCGGGGCGTCGTCGAGGTTAAAAACCCTAAAGAACCATCAAATCCACCAAAATGCTTCACATTTGATTCAGTCTATGATGAGAAGTTCGTTTTTAAATTTAAACTTACTCAGAGAAAAAAATTTAAGCTCCAAACAAATAGACCTCTATTATGAAACATTCCGGGATTTGGTTGATTCTGTGTTAAACGGGTTTAATGGAACCATTTTTGCCTATGGACAAACGGGTACTGGCAAAACCTTCACTATGGAGGGTGTTCGGGATGATACCGAGCTTCGTGGGGTCATTCCCAATGCCATCGACCATATATTCCGGCATATTGCGCAATCGAATAACCAGCAATATCTGGTGCGAGCTAGCTATTTGGAAATTTATCAGGTAGTTTCAGCTTGATGAGTTAAGACAATTTGCTGTAATTTAGGAGGAAATCAGAGATCTATTAGACAAGAACTCCAAAAATCGGCTTGAGCTCAAAGAACGTCCCGACATAGGTGTTTATGTAAAGGATCTCTCATCCTTCGTGACCAAATCAGCTCAAGAAGTTCACCACATAATGTCTGTTGGGCATTCGAATCGTTCTGTTGGGTAAGATTCATAGCTAGTTTACTATTTGTGTGGTACTTATCATGGTCCAAAAAGTGGTCTTGCGGTTGCGACTTTCTTGCACCCTTGACAGTAAAGCTCGTTGATGAAAGAATAAAGGTATGGGTATGTTTATTTACATGTATGTCAACAAGAGCTATACACCTCGAATATGTTTTTGATATGACAGCAGTATCTTTCTTAAATTGCTGCTGGTTCTTCTTCTGCTGCTTCTGGTCCTTCTTCTGGTTCTTCTGCCGTTTCTTCTGCTTCTTTTTCTTCTTTTGCTGCTTCTTCGGCTGCTTCTTTTAGTTCTTCTTCTGTTACTTCTTCTTCTTCTTCTTCTTCTGCTTTTTCTTCTTCGGTTCGTCACCAGACGAGGAAAACCATCAATAATCTTATCGGACAACGATAAGCAATTCCAATTAGCTTTAGAGACTATCCAACTAGCTTGGGATCAAATAATCAAAGACCCCTAGGTCATTAACTATTCAACAAACGAAGGCATAGAGTGGAGATTCATAACGGAATTTGCTCATGGCAGAAAGGCTCTGTGAAAGACAGCAGATGAAGCACGAATGCTCAACGTGGAAGTTTGCTAATCGCTCCAAAAATTGATGAAATAGTTCTTATGAAAGATGAAGATCTACCAAGAGGTTCATGGAAATTAGGCAAAGTGATAAGTGTCTCACAAGAAAATCCGATCCGCAAAGATAAGAAACTCAAAATTCTCCATCATGCCTTGGATTTTTTGTATCCCTTAGAAATCGACTCAAACAACATCCAAATACAAGAGAATGAAGAAACACCAGCGAATCCCGAAGAAAGAATAGAAGGCCCAGAAGAAAAGGTTCCTGGGAGACCGACAACAAGAATGATCAACGACGCTCCGAGGAACATGTTAGGCATTTTTTCTAGGTTTTCACGCAATCATCAACACGTTCCTCGACTAAAAAACGCCTAGAAGTTTTTCAGTTATTTTAAAGAAAAAGTTTTGACTTTTGGACCATGATAAGTGCCACACAAATAGTGAACTAGCTTCTAAAATTCGAATCATACTAATAAACAAAAATTTTTTAGAAGAACCAATATGAACGAGCACAGCAGTCGCTCGCATGCAATTTTTATTGTAACAGTAGAATGTTGTGAGACTGGGCCTGATGGAGAGAATCATATTCGGGTGGGCCGTTTGAATTTGGTCGACTTGGCGGGTAGTGAAAGACAAGCGAAAACCGGTGCTATTGGAGAAAGATTTAAAGAGGCTACTAAGATAAACCTCTCGCTCTCGGCACTAGGAAATGTGATATCGGCTTTGGTGGATGGTAAAAGTTCGCATGTTCCATACCGAGATTCGAAGTTGACTCGACTTTTACAAGGTAAAAAAAGACTCTAAACATGTTTCGCCATTTGTAGATTCACTTGGCGGAAACTCGAAAACTGTAATGGTCGCCAACATAGGACCAGCTTCATACAACTTCGAAGAAACCATGAGCACATTACGCTATGCAAGCCGAGCTAAAAGTATCAAGAACCGGCCTAGGATAAATGAAGATCCTAAGGATGCACTCCTGCGTGAATTCCAAGTGAGTAGAAAAGTGTTGTTCTGATCCTCTAGCGTGCGGATCACACAGATCACAAACTAAAGCTCACTTCAAGACTTTCTAGTACGTCCCCCAGGTGGGGGGTGACGTTTTTTAGACGCAAGGGGGAACCGAACCCTTGTTAGTGCCGGTGATCCGCAGCCTTGGCAGCGCACCGGAACACTCACCATAGTAGTCACTGAATGACTCGTAACTAATTTTGACCTTGAGTAATGTAATCAGGAAAAATCTTTTGGACGCAAGGGGGAACCAAACCCTTGTTAGTGCAGGTGATGCTGTAGACTTGGCAGCGCATCGGACCACTACACCATGGTGATCACTGAATGACTCGTAACGAATTTCGTTATTGAAGTAGTGCCAATCACAACAAAAAGTTTCTATCTGAAAACTATATTTGCAACATTTAAGGAAGAAATAAATCGCTTAAAATCCATGCTAGGCAAACGAGGTGGAAGTGCTTCTAGAAGACGTCGAAGAAAGGTAAATGGCGAAGTTGAGACCCCAGAAGTAGAACCTACCGAAAATATAACAAATAACGAGGATTACATAAAAGAGCAGCAGCAGAAATTAGATAAAGAAAGAGAAGCCCTTCTACAAAACAATGGTCTCATTGCTGAGGTAAAAAAAAGAAGATTTTTGCAAAAAGATTTACGCTATTTTCAGGAAAAGAGACGCATGCTAGAAGCGCTCGAACAACGGGCTAACCAATTAGAACGTGAACGAGAAGCACAACAAATTTTAGCCGCAAAAATTCAGTCGATGCAAAGTAAACTCCTGTCCGGTGATGGAAACATTCTCGATAAAACCCGAGAACAACAAAGGCTATTACAACAAAAACGAATTGAATTGGCCGAGCAGCAGGTAAAAAATTTTACATTTTTCAACAAAAATGTCCAAAATTTGCTATTTTTTCACTAAAAATCGTAATTTTTGAGTAAAAAATACGATTTTTGAGCAAAATCGTATTTTTTGCTCAAAAATTGAATTTTGGAAAATTTTCGAAAAAATAGGCGAACCAAGGCAAAATTTTGAAAATTTCCGAGTAGGGCCCCCCATAAAAAATTTCTGACTACGTCACTGGATGCTCTATAAAAAATTTTTAGAAAAAAGAAAGAGAAATTCTCCAGCAATTGGAAACCCAAGAAGATAATACAGCAGAGATTCAACAAACCTTTGCAAATCTTCAACAAGAAGTTGAAGCGAAAACCAAAAAGTTGCAAAAGCTACACACGAAGCTACAGCAAGTGCGGATCGATCTACAAGATGTCGTTGACAATAACAATCGAGAAAGACAACAGCTTGAAGAATCAGTGTCGGATATGAACAAGGATCTTAAATTGAAGTAAATGAGGGCATAAGACTCGAATAAAACGATACGAATGAAATGACACGAATAAAAAGAACCAAATTCAGGGTTTTCGTGTCAATATTCGGGCAAATTCAAACCCGTTTTTTTCCATTTTTGACGAATTTTTCAATTTTGATGAATTTTCAACTTTTAAAACGATTTCATTTCCAGAAGGCATTCGAAAATCGTGCCGGAAACGGGTTTGAATTTGTTTGAATATTGACACGAAAACCCTGAATTTAGTTTCGTTTCATTATATCATTTCATTCGTATCATTTTATTCGATCGTTTCATTCGTATCGTTCCATTTCTTCGTTCTATTAGAACTAAGCCTAAATAGTTTGTTACATCATATCTCTCTATATTTTTAGATGGCTGGTCGTAGAAAACTTTATACCTGTAGACGTAGTAGAACGCCTAAGAGAACGTGCCTATTTTGATGAAGACGATCATGTTTGGAGGATCCTTCGCCCCGGTCAGGCTCGACCCAAAAGTCGCGAGTCCACCGCATCTGGCAATAACAACAGGATCGAACCCGATATTCTTATAAATGATGTTGGCTTTTCTCAAGACAAAGAAAGCACCGACATGATCGATTCTGGAGTTGGAACTGGTACTAGCGAGGTCTCCACTTCAACCGAATCTTCGTTGAGGACAGCTGCTTTAGCTCAAATGAAAAGACCCGTACGTGTTCATTTTAGGTTGAAAGTGAAATAAAAATTTTTTAGCTATCCATGATTGGTCTTCGACGCCCGATGACTGATTTTGAAAGAGAAGCACTAACACGTGTAAGGCAAAGGTCTCGATCAACTCGTTCACTTGGCGGAAATGCGTTATCAAGTGGATACGCAGCCTCGGTTGAAGCCTTTATTCCGGATGAAATTATGCGCTTTTGTGGTGAAAATATTGTTTCGTTCTCTCAGCTCGATTACTATCCTAAACATGTACTCGATTACCAATCTAGTCTCAATAACATGCATTCCACGGTAAGTACAGGGTGTCCCAAAAAAGTGAAATTTTCGTGATGTTTTCATGAATTTTGGATCCAAGAATTTTTTCTAAAAATGATCCGTATAGGGGTAATTTGATGCGGGAATCAGTTGCGCGCACTCCCAAAGCGTGAAAACGCTTCCTTGACCCTGATTCAGGGTAGCGTATTGAAGCAAAAATGAAAAAAATTCAGATTTTGACCGGATATTCGACTACCTAGGATTTTTATATGCGAGAAATCAATCATAGAAATATAGGGGGTGGGAGCCTCCCACCCTGATACAGCCGCATGAGGCCCGAAAAATGAAAACGTACCGCATGCCGCAAGGGAAAAATGAAAAACGTACCGCATGCGCTTGCGGCACGTTAAAAAAATGTGTGACGTGAAGCGCGTTGACCAAATAAAAAGGTCATCAAACGTACCGTAACTGCTCTGAACGACCACCACCTTATACACCTATGAAATCAATTGCGCGTGTTTTTAAAACGTAAAAATGCTTCCTTGCTCAAATTCGAATTTTTGCTCAAAAATCGAGTTTTTGAATACTTTCTGTAACAAAATTTCACCCGTCAGAACTTTTTCCATACTTTGATCAGCCGTGCCCTAAAGAAAGACTGTAAAAACTAACAAATTCCATCAATATTGTGATAGAGCAATAACCATTCATTCAACATATTTCGAATAGATTTGTAATAGAAACTTGAATGCTCCAATTTAGGGTTTCAATAAGTCTACTAGTGCCTTGCAACAGAATGTTGTTATTGATACATCAAAAATCCCTGTTTTACGAAGTTTGAGTCGAGAGTCAAGATCTAGTGCTAGTAAAAGGTAAAAATTATATAAAACCTTGTTAACTATAACACAAATTTTAGACGCGGCTCTTCAGCACAACTCGAGTCAAAAAACGCCCGTGCCCGCAGCGCGCTTGGAAATGTGACAGCCTCCGCAACTTCCTCTGCACCTCCAGTCAAATCTCTACAGTCGATACCCCCTCCTTCGCCGACAATGCGTCAAAAGACTTCTTCATCAACTTTAGTATTCCCGAAGGCTCGGGGATTAGTTGGAGGAGGAAAACGTTGACCAACCACCGACGGAAGAAGATGTTTCGCCGTCAACACTTTCATCATCAACCTTTCCGAAATTTCACTACTCCTTTTTCTTCTTCACCTTCTATTTTTCATCTAAATGCACATCAATCTTCTTTGAATCAATCCAACAACCTTCTGATGAATACTAGCGATATTTGGCTGAATGATCCACTTAATACGTTTGGGAGAACCTCCGAAGAGCGTTCGAGTTCCAACGAGTTTGATAGTGACAACGATTCGGCTATTTGCGTTAATATTCCATTTCATGAGAATATACGGAATTTGGATACTTCTATGCACTTGACACCGATCGAAAGCTTGTAAATTGGAATTTCTTGAATCTATGATTTATGAAATTTTTTAGGCATGATCTATATACTCCAAAACGTGATCGTTTTGGTGGACCAAGAAGCCAATCACTGAGGCCTAGTCGGATTCCTTGTTTGATGACACGGTCAATGTCTGAAGCTTCTAATAAGTAAGATCACAACAAGTCAGTATTTGATCCCCAAACATCATAAAATTAAAAAAATACAACGTTTTGTGCAGCCGGGGTTTTTGGTCACGAGGAACACTATCCGGGTAATTGTCAGTTGGTGACATAAAATCTCTACCAAGGCTTAGACTGGCTTAGGCTTAAGCCTAGACTTAGGCTTAGGCCAATGCTTAGGCCTAGGCTTAGGCTTAGGCCTAAGGGCTTAGGCTTAGACTTAGGCCTAGGCTTAAGCCTAGACTTAGGCTTAGGCCTAAGGGCTTAGGCTTAGGCCTAGGCTTAAGCCTAGACTTAGGCCTATGCTTAGGCTTAGGTCTAAGCCTAGGCCTAAGCCCTGGTAGAAATTTTATGTTTCAACTGACAATGTCACCAACTGACCGTTGCTTCACTATCCGCATAAAAATCGATTTTTTGTCTAAAATTCGATTTTTGGCCAGAATTTGATTTTTGACCAAAAATCGAATTTTAGTCAAAAAATCTAATTTTTGACCAAAATTCAATTTTTTGACTAAATCGAATTTTTCATTTTTCATGAACTTTCTCAATTTTTCATGAACTTTTCGAATATATTATACATTTCATACTTTTAGGCGAAACTCACTTCTATCATCGGTCATGTCAAAAAGTGTATTCCACTCTGTTTATTCATCACCAGAAATAAAAATTTCCGATGGCTCATGCGAGCAACTAGCCTTTTCACCAAAAACAGCTCCTCTTGACGATGCTGTGAGTTTGGTCCAACGATGTCGACAAAAGGCATTACCCTTCCAATCTCATTTTTCTGAAAGGAAACTAGTTCTACCTTTACGGAGCTTAAACTCCACTTCTCCTAAAAGGTAACTTTGTTTTTTGTACTGCTATGTAGGGACTTAGTCAAAGGCATCAGGGGATCCCTGACGTATATAGGATTTCGTTTCAATACACAGACTTTTGGATGAAAGATCAATTTTTCATAAAACGAACATTGTAGCAATTTTTTATAACTCGCCAAAACGAATAAAATGAAACCAAAATTATCTAATTTGGGCATTGTTTTAAGTTATTGAAACGAAAACCCTGATTCATGTTTTCGTTTCAATAATCCAAAACATTGCTTAAACTCAATAATTTTATTCGTCTCACAGAGTTATAAACAATTAGCTACAATGTTCATTTTATGAAATTTTAAAAAAACGATATAAAAATTGATTTTTCGTCAAAAGTTTTTTTCACCAAAAATCTGTGTATTAAAACGAAATCCTGCTCTGGGAGGTATTCAAATTTTTAATTGATGGCGTCCCACCTTTAAGGGCCTCTTTTTGTTTTTTGGAGTTTTTCCAATAGGGTCTGGTCTCTTGTCGCAATCCTGCCTATGTCCTCTGATTCTATGTATGACTTATTTTTAGAACATCAATGATACTAAACTCGTCAGCAATGAAAAAGCGTGAATCTATGTTTTCTATCACGGATGAATGTCAGCAAAACCATCGGATGTATGAATCATTCAGTACGGGTTATAGTGATTTCTCTCATCAAGACGAACTGAAAAGCGATTTTGTTAAATACAAGTGAGTTGATCAGTTGGGGCTAGTTCGGTTTAGGTGCCGCTATCAACTCTAAAAATGTTTATTTCTCAAAATTTCCTCAAAAATGACCCCAAGGGAGTATTTTTCTGTGGGAGAATCGATTGCAAGCATTCCTGAAACGTGAAAACGGTTCCCTAGTCCTGATTCAGGGAAGGGGTGGGTGTATTGAAGCATAAAGGAATTAATTTCTTTTATTCATTTTAGTTTCAAAACAAAAATGAAAATTCGATTTTTTGGCCAAAATTCGAAGTTTGGGCAAAAAATCTAATTTTAGCCAAAAAATCGAATCGAATTTTGGCCACACTCTTTCCTGAATCAGGGCCGGGGATTTATTTTTACGCTTCGGGAATGTTGCAATCGATTCCCCATATAAAAATACCTCTATGGGGTCATTTTTGAGAAAATTTTGAGAAATAAAAATTTTCGAGTTAAGTGCGGCACCTAAACCAAACTACCTCCGATAAGTTCGCTTAATAAAAACTGATTTTTAAGAAATGCATTCGGTGGGAATATTCAGCCGGTGGAAAAACGTCTTCGCTTGTTTACTGTACAGACATCTCATTGTGAGTATTGTCGTTATGAGCACAGTATTCTTCATAGAATTCGAACTTGTCGAAAAAGGTTGTTTGAATTCGAATTTTGGGAGCTACTACACAATCAGGGGAGGGGGGCGAAAAATCGCATTTTGCGACTTTTTAATCAATACACAGGTCTTCCTTGAACATTTTTTCGCTTCGAAAATGTCAAATTGGGATTCCCCGCATGTTTTTACCCCTAGAGGGATCATCTCCAGAAAAATTTTCACGTGGGTGGCCCCCCTATTGTGTAGTAGCTCCGAATTTTGCATTATTTTGATCCGAATTTTGATTATTAACAAATTTAGAAAGCCACGAGTTTTCAAAAAGAATGTAAGCCGGCGTGATAAATGCACATGCAACGTGATCACCACTCCAAAAATTGACAACAAAAAATCTGCCTGGCTAAAATCCGAGATTGACCACCTCAAGAAATATTGGAGTCTGGCTGCTTTATTCGCACTAATTGCTCTATTCATACAATTTTTAATTGAGATTATCTTTGAAGATTGATTTTGGTTCCTTTTTTCCTATTTTTTCTTCCTGTACTTTTTTACCTCTTCACTAACAAGCGAGCGCGCTGCGGGCTTTTTGTTGATTTATTTTTTAGTTTAGAATGATATTTTTATAGTCTATTATATATATATTTATGCATATGTTTAAGATGAATTAATAAATAGCAATATAGTGATAAATTAAAAGTATCGGGAGCTGAACTCTAGTACTCTCGGAAGGGAGAAGTAATGAATCTCCGAGCGACACAGAATCCGAAGATCGGCCAGAGCTTTGAACCACTCAAAGAGAGGGTTCAAGAAATTTGAATTTTTCTATGACCAGGACAAACTGCTTTTATCAATCCAAATGCAAGACGGCAAAGATTTCACGCTAAAACGAAGCGACCCCCCAACACAAACCCCCTGCTTTATAAGTAGGGGGCTTGTGTTAGAACTTTTTTTGATAATTTGACACTTTATAGGTTCAACTTGAACTCGAATTTGATGCGAATTTCATAATCTGATAGCTCTGCTCCAATATATAATTTTTTGATTTCGGGTTACCCGGCGCAAAAAACAGAAAAGGGCATGGTATGGGTCAAAGTTAAAAATAAATGTCGCCAATCGATTCAGTTCGCAAAGAGCTTCAAAACTAGTACCACACACACATTGAGACGGCGTTACGACTATAGTAGAATTTGGAGCGGTTACTCTAAGGGTTTCATGGTTCGGTGGTACTGGGCTTGTCTCAGGCCCCCTTCAAAGCTGTTTCGAACCCCGCTTGAGGCCAAAAGATTTTGCCTAGTAGTAACATCCTCTTCGGATGACCAGAACTGTTGCGAGTTCTTTCAACCCAGCTTATAGGAGGCACCATGTCCGAAGTAGCCGGTTCTCTAGAAAGCTCGGCATTACACACACTACACGTTTAATGTAAAGTCCATTTCCGCCGCCAATGGGAAAAAAGTCCAGGGGCGATGGTCAAGTGGTCCAAGTCGCTACCCGCTCGATCTGACAAGTTAAGATACGTTGGGCTCGCAGATTGGATCCAGCTAAGGCAACAATTTTGATTTTCAAAAAATTCGTTTACAAAAAATGGAGTAAAAAATTTTTGCTCCATTAATTGTAAAAGAAATTTTTTTGAAAATCAAAATTTTGCCCTAGTGGGATCGAACTTGTGGGCCCAACGTTGAATAACTTGCCAGATCGGACGGGCGGCGCCTTGGACCACTTGACCATCGCCTCTGGACTTTTTTCCCATTGGCGGCGGAAATGGACTTTAGTAGGATTATATATGAAAAAAATAAAAAATTATCCCATAAATTAATCATCTTTCAACCGTTCTGAGCAATATAAAACAAATCGATTCAATGGTGAATGTGGGCAAAACTCAACAATTGCCATCAGGATGGCCAAACTGGCAAAGAAAGCACCCGTTGCCAAGTATACTAAAAAGGACTATAGTAGTCTGCTGTTGAGAACAAAAAAACATACCATAGGCAATAAAGTAATTTTTTGGTCCAAGAAAGCCTTCAACGGCTATTATGAACTTTTTAGTGCTGTTGTAGCTGGCAACAGGATAGTCTAAAAAAAGTTTTCACCTTCATACAGTAGCGGAGAAAAAACTTGGAACACCTCTCAAAATCGAGTTATTGTCAGTTGGTGACATAAATCTTTGTCACCAACTGCCAATAGAAATTGTCAGTTGGTGACATAAAATCTCTACCAAGGCTTAGGCTTAGGCCTAGACTTAAGCCTAGACTTAGGCCAATGCTTAGGCCTAGGCTTAGGCCTAAGAGCTTAGGCTTAGACTTAGGCCTAGACTTAAGCCTAGACTTAGGCTTATTTCTACCAGGGCCTAAGCCCTGGTAGAAATTTTATGTCACCAACCTGAAATTGTCAGTTAGTCACATAGATTTATGTCACCAACTGATAGAGATTTTATGTCACCAACTAAGTCTAAGGCTAAACCTTAGCCTAAGGCTAAGCCTTTGCTTAAGATTAGGTTTAAGGCTATGCCTAAGGCTAAACCTTTTTCCTGAACTGATCAGATTTTTCCGTAACATATATACTTCATATATATAATATGGGGGATCAAGGTGATTTTAAAAAACATTTCCCTGTTCGTGTATTGAAGACCTGTGTATTGAAACGAAAAGTCAAAAAATCGCATTTTTGCGACTTTTCGCTTCAATACACAGGTCTTCCCTGAATCAGGCAAGCACTTTTTTGTTTCGTAAATATCAAATTCGGATCTCCCGCTAGTTTTTATCCCTAGAGATGTCATTTTTAGAAAAAATTTTCGAAAATTTTGGTTGGTAGCCCCTTATTGTATAGTAGCTCCGTTTGTTACAGTGTGCACTCAAGTATGATATAGGCGTCAGAAAAAAATAAAGATTTACTAAATTTTATAATAAGTGTGTAATTTCCTGCAGGCAGCCCATCCTTGAAAGTGTCGTTGGCTTGCCGATCCAACCTCCTGTATGTTTTTCGAAAATCTGGTAAAGCTGAAGCTGTCATCCATCTAAAATTTTTTTG